>BQNB010139491.1:0-14274 GCA_026074375.1 Tanacetum coccineum
GCGCGTAAACAATTAGACATTAAATAATCATGCATACTGAGATTCATAATACAAAAGATGACATTAAGCATACTAGTAAACATGTAAAAATCCAAGTTCTCTTGCGAGTCTTCCCCAAATGGAGAACCATAAGACCCTCACTAGGTTTTCTGCTAAAGTGCCTAGATCGCCCCATTCACCACATATTGTGATTGAGTGGGTCTTATAGCCGGAATAGACATAAATTAAGAAGGAATCAAATAAGCTAAATTAACAATTTTAATTTTCCCTTTTAATCCTATATTAACTTTTAATAGAATTCATGATCAAGATCTACAGATTTTATTTATTTTATGGCAAGAATCTAATATTATTGTCATATTTTACTAGTAAAACATAAATAAACTTTCTAACGCAGCAGATCATGGCATATGTTTTAATAATAGACATATAAACAAGACGTATAATTAAAACAAAAACGTGTAACCCATAAAGCTAAAACGAGTTGGCTCGTAATGCCACTGTTGAAGGATTTATAAAAGGTTAGGCACATGGAATGAATAAGGATGAGGAGTATTTATAAGCATGATACCCTAGTTGTGATAGATATAGAAGACCAAAAGTCCTACATTTATCACAAACCTTTTCCTTGTCCTTGTAACATACGAAAACCTTCTCATTATCCCTCATAGGAACCGGCCACCTTGGGGAGTCCTTGGGGTTCGGGTTTTGTTCATTCTAGTCCTTGGTTTATATTAATGTGAAGTATAAAACGTATTCTCCGTGTATTAACGTGTGTGCCCCCAATAGGCTCACATATTCGTAATGTACAAATGCTAGCCGACTACCATAATCCAACATATTCCACTGCAGCTTACTGGTGCATAAAAAGTATGGTGGCTTGCGCCACTGAGCTAACCAGCCTTTTAGGCATGAATTACGAGTAAGTTTTCTTATTATTTCTTCTTTGGAATGGAGAACAAGCCCGTTTTCGACTATATAAACCGTTACCCAACCCTTGAAACATCTTGACACCATTACTTTTCGTCATAGATTTGAACAAGACTAGTTATATACTAACTGTAGGTACATCACAGCTACCTCAGAGGCATGGGAACTTTCGAGCTTGGCTCATAAGATTCACATCATTCATGAGCACCTTAAAGGACTCCTCCTTTCCTATCAAAACATAGGCAAGTCTTAAAAATTTTGTAGCTTAATGATCCTAAAAGAACTCAAGAAAAAAAGTTAATGTTCATTCATAATGTTGCTGCAGAGGAGAAGAAACATGATGAATATTTTCTCATGCTTGAGCGAATCTTTGATGTGACTCCGTTAGACAACTTGAAGATTATCAAGGCTTTGTTCTGTGCCACGAACGATATTCATCCACTTCTTGATGGCTCGTCAAAAACAAGGGTTAATATTTAAATTCCTTGGACCTTTTTTTTGTGATCTTATATTTACTTACCATTAACTTATCAATCGATTTAATTATTTTATCACGATTATAACAGGTTAACGTGGACGTGCTAAGGAAAAAGACTGTATTGCTGCTTATATAAGACCTTGACATCACCCATGAAGAGGTTCTAGTTCTCACTCAGATCTACAAAGAATCAAGGATTCAGCCAGATCTTTTCTATGAGGTCGTCTGAGTACCTGTTGTGGACCATCTGATGACGTGGAATGATTCCCATCAACACAAGCTCGAGCAGCTTCAATCAATGATGACATGGCATATGCTGCAACACCCTATGTTGTTAATACCAGCAGTAATCAAGTACATCAAGCAAGTGTGGAACTTTGAAAAGAAGCCGATTTTAGTAGTGTTAGATCCACAGGGCAGAGTAACATCACCAAATGCACTCCATATGGTTTGGATTTGGGGAAATATTGCTTACCCTTTCACCAGCATAAAAGAGGATTCTTTATGGAAGGAAGAAAGTTGGACACTTGAGTTATTGGTTGACAGCATTGATGGGAATATGTTAGACTGGGTAAATTACGCCACTTGGTAAATATTTAAGTTTACTTGATGTTGGTAACTATATTAATTGTTTTGTTCTCAATAATGTGCATTGCTAGATTGTTGAAGAGAAATACATATGTTTGTATGGAGGAGATGACCTAAACTGGATTAGAAGTTTTACAAAATTAGCAGCAGATATTGCCCACCACTCAGGAATCCAGCAGGAGATGCTTTATGTGGGAAAGTGTGGAACTATAGAAAAAATAAGAAAAATAAGTGCAACAATTAGTGAGGAGAAACTAAGCCACACTTGGCCGGATCCCACTTCAGTTTGGTACTATTGGACCCGTCTTGAGAGCATGTTGTACTCAAAAATGCAACATGGGAAAAGTTACGAAGACGACCCAATTATGAAGGAGGTGATGACCATGATGAGGTTTGAAGGGAGTGACCAAGGGTGGGCATTGATATGCAAGGGATTTAGTGAGATGGCAAGGGCTAAGGATGATTTGGCACTGATAAGCTTAACAGAGTATGGGAACTGGGAACTAGATGCACAGTAGAACGGTTTTGTCCCAGCGTTAAGAGCATACTTGGCAAGTATGCACACACCTCAGCATTGCAATCGACTTATACTTCCCAGTATCAGTGGTGAGATTCCTGAGGTGATATGTTCGGAATGTGGTCGGAAAATGGAAAATTTCTTTATGTTTCGTTGTTGTACTGATTAAGGGGAATGATCAGTGTGTTCCAGCTGCGTCTTAAATGATGTTTGTTAGCTGTTTCAATATTAGAACCAGTGAGGAAGTGCAATTAGAAGTGTGATACTGGTTTTTAGTTCTTTCTGTAAGTTATCAACAGTGTGTATTTCTTATTTATTATACTTGCGATATACAAGAGTCGCCGCTAGTTTTCCATTTATTTAGTTTGAGCAACCTGAATCAACTTTAGCCTCAATGAAGCTACATTCTAATATTATAACCCTATAGTGACTAGATCATATATTTAACAACTACTGTCAAAATAAATCATATGTTTACCACCAAAAGATGTAATATCAAGTGGTCAAATAATACGATCAAAACTTTTCATTGCTTTTCATAATTGATGTAACTCATATATAAGTTCGGGTAAACTGATATCTATCAAATAACCAACTTTACATTCACAAACCGTTAAAAGAACAAATACTGCAGTCATGGTAATATGTCTAATTCTTCTACCTCCTATAGTACCTCAAAAATCGAACAGTAACTGAGGAAGTATCCTTTCCAGATGCGTTGCTTCAATCTTGCTCCCACCTTCAGCTTCAGCAATAGTCGCAGCTCGTTGGACTGCTTCTGCATTGCCAAAAACGTATCTTCATTAATTAAACAACAAGCATAAATACAACCTACGAAAACATTGCACATAGGCAGTTTTCTTTCTACCGATAATCAGTACAGCTACCTGTGACAAAGAGCCTAAGTAGTTCACAACTCGGCTTCACAGCATTTGAATTAGCTGCACCAACAATACATCATTATGACAAATCTCAGAATTTACAAAAAGCATAATAGACAAAGATATAAACGTCAAAATCCTTGCACAGGTGGTTAGTTACTTATTTCGTAAAGTTGTTGGATTCTGTTAAGTTGTTATTTCAGTTAGTGAGGAGTCTAGTACAGTCTACAAATACAAAACTTGATCTCTTTCGCGTTCACGTAATAAAGAATACTCACAGTAGAAAAACATTCACTTCCTCTTAAAAAGTTTGGGCTAATCTATCTTAACAAAAGCTTATAACAAAACAATAGTAACTAATCGGACGCTAAACTACTAGCATCATATGTCAATTCTCACAAGTATACAATCAAACATATATAACTCAAAAACACTCATTACCAGACCTCGGCCGGTTTCTCTTCGACGACCCCGCTCGTTCCTCATCACAAAATCAGAAACACTCAAAACACACACCTAACAACAAATATATATTACAAAATTTTACACGTATTAAACACTCTAAAATAACAAACCTAACGATATCGAAAACTAATTTAAAAATAAACTAAAATAATGAAATGTGTAAATGTGTTTAATAAATAACCTCCGGTTTAGAATATTCAGCGTCTTCATTCTTCTCACGCTCTGTAAGAAATGTAATTCAGTAAATAAATTAATTAATTAACTGTGCGTGTGTGTGTTTTTGTAAGTGTGAAATAACTGACCGATTGCTTTCTTGTCCATGTCATTTTGAAAATTGCATAAATCAAATCCTGTTAAAAATAGATAAAATGTTAGTATTAAAGTATGAATATAAATAAATGGATATTTTGACTTGTGGATTGTTAGTACAAAATACGTAATGGGTTGAGTGAATGGATCTGGAGAGTTATTAGACCGGGCATAAGGATGAGATCTTGTACTAAATCAAGTAATGAGATGATTTCCTGCACAATGAAATGTAAACCGTCAGTCTTACCGTGGGGACGGACCCCACTATTGGACTCCGGCGTAAGAGTAAGTAAACATATTTGTCAGAGAATGTCAGAATATGTGTGTGTGAAATGTGGTCAGAAAATTATACCTTGTGGGTGTCAGAGTACCCCTTTTTATAGGTAAACCAAATATTAGGTTTAACTAATATTTCGCTCATTTATGTTAGTGGGCCGAAGTGAGACCCTTATTGGATAAGGGTCCGCAGTAATCGTGTCTTGCGGACGTGGGTCCCCTTCCGCGGATGTTGCTTGTTCTGCGGAAGGCCTATCACGTCCGTCCTAATTTCTTCCGGGCCATACCAGCACGGGATTGGGCTTAGTTTTGGCCTATTGTGCTTTGCGATTGTCTTGTTGGGCTTGGGCCATGTATAATTTATGTAATCCAGGCCCGGAGGTGTAACAACCCGAGTTTCACGACGCGTATGACAATCGCGAATTCGAAGTCATAATTATTATTTTTTAAATTCGTGTGAGCGAACATCGACATTTAAATTTTTATTTGTCGTAAGTAATTATTATCGTATTTTATAGTGAACGGAAATTTGAAATTTTTATTTTTAATGTTTTGCGAGTTAACGTTTGACTACGCGTTCGTTAGTCGTTTTAAGTAACGTAAAAATTTACCACGCGTTTCATTATTATTTTTAAGATCGTAAATTTATTATTTTTACGAATGTCGTATTTTTGTTCCTTGTCTTGAGCCGGACTCACATTTTAAAAGTGTACACATTTTATTAAATGTTCTAAAAATAAATTGAGTGGGACGAAACAAAAATGTTTACGAAATTATTTTATCCCGAGCCTTGGCCGGTTATGTAAACCCGAACAAACACCCTTGTATTAAAAATGCAAGACTTTAAAGAAGGAGGGACTAAATTTGACAAAGTGCTAAACTCTTTTTCTATATAAACTACACCACACACACACTTAACACTTTTACACAAAAAATTTCTCTTCCCCCTCCCTTTGAACCACCTTCGACCGGCCATCCATAAAACACCACCAATCCGGACTATTTTCCGACATGCATTACGATCCGAGTATATTTTATTAATCCTCGTGTCAAGGCCTACGTTTCCATATAATAAAATCCTACATGCAATGGGTTTTGAAAGATATATATTTTCGGGATGATTCATAAGTTTTCGGGTTAAGGAGGTATTTAAAATGGTTATATTAGTATTGTAATCGAGTTGGTTTAGTTGGAATCCGATTGGCTTTGTGTACGTGTTTTTGACCGCGGGTCCGAGACCCATCCGAAGGCGAAATCCAACATCTTGTGTGTTGTTGTGAGTGTTTTTAATTTCATTTGTTTCATTGTTTTCGTTCATTTGATTTGATATTGTTCGTTGCATGTGATGAAATCTATAAGATCTTGCGCCGATTAGTTAATCAATATTATAAAATGATTAAGTGGGTTAAGTATAAATTATATGTCATATTAGATGAGCTTTTTGGTCAAAAATGAGTTTTGGTATGATTTACAAAAGGTACATTCTGAGCAGAAAGTTTGACACGGAAAATGAGGCACGAGATTTTGTATAATCTGATTTTCGATTGAAAAATGTGATAAATCTTTCTGAGAAGATCGTTTTGATATAAGGTAGAGCTTCTAACTCCTAATAACGAAGAAACTAGAGCGAAAACAAGTTTTGAAAAACTTATAAATTTCAAACAGCACTTTGGTAATTTATACTTGCTGATCTGATTTTCGACAGCCATTTTGGGTACTTTCGAGTCCGTTTCGGCCTTCTGACGAACACGATAGTTGTCTGGAATGATGTTTCTATAAAATCTCTTTCTGGTCAAAGTCACGAAAACGTGATATAGCGGGTCAAAACCGATGGTCAAACTGCTGCGTTTTTATTAAAAATACAAGTTACAGCAGATTCTTGCAGGGGCATTTTACGTCGAGTTTCGGGTCTCGGCTAAAACTAAAAAGTTGTCCGGAATATCATTTCGCATAAAATATCTTTTTACTCCGAATCGTGAAAATGTGATTTAGAAGGTCGTTTGGCGCGGGTCAGATTTGGGTAAAAATAAATATAAGTATAAAAGTCAAATGTTGACTTTAAAAGTCAACGGGTCATATAAGACTTATATAATTTTTAACTAAGTACATGGATATAAATAAAATGATAAGTATTAAAAATATACTTAGATATTTAAACTTACCAAAGATGGTAACTTTCCAAAAATAGTAACTTTCTAAAAATAGAAAGTTATCGAAAATATAACGTTTTCAATTAAAGTCACGTAAGATAAAACGTGAGGGACAATTATAACTCAATGTTGTGGGGTTTTGGGATCTAAGGCGCAAGTGGATTTCTCATCACATGTATGAATGTATATATATATATACCATATATATGATTTTGTTGATACGATGTACGCATCGTTGACTATACTTTTCGGAATAGTAATCGAGCGACATAAATTATAGGTCGTGATCGTGTTCATTGATTTTCCGTGAATTGTTTCGGTTATTTGATCTTCGGCTTCGACCAAGGTGAGTTCATAGCCTCGCTTTTAAAGTTTTCAATGTTTTTAACTCCGCGAGGGGGATATGTTGCTTGTTTTGTGAAATTGAATGAAAACTGTTTGGATACTTGAATATGATTCCTTCACTACTGAGTATATGCCTTTTTGCTGTGTGACCGTTAGTTACCATGTGTTGGTGAACGCTAATGCATTAAATAGATCTATTGGGTTTGACAACCTTGTCCGGGGTTTGAATCCGTTGGGACCACCCTGTCAAACGGACATTTTGTGGTTAGTATTAGGAGAAGTGGCATACTTCTCGGACATGATTTCGTCCTACGGGATGAATGTGTTAAGTTTCGGTACACGGGCTCTTTAGTTGGAAATCACTATTTTTATAACTTGACTTACGAGCCAACGTTATATGTTTTGTGGAACCCAAAATATTTGTTCTATGTGTTAATTGTAAACTCTATGAATTCACTCAACGTTTTATTGACTTTTTATGCATGTATCTCAGGTTAGTTGTAGATGGCTGGATGAGAAGGAACACGGATATCAAAGACGGTGTCTTGGTGAATTAATGTCATAAACAAAACAAGTGTTTTAGAAATCAAGTCGTGTTGTGACTTTTAGAAATAATTTCTATAATGGTATTGGGACCTATGTAACTCTGATCTTTCTAATAAATGAAATTGTGTTTTATAAACGTATCTTTGAACGTTTACTGGGACTCGTGTGCATGTATTATGAAGTAGCACCCCAAATGTTGTATTCCGCTGCGTATCGTATTTTGGGGGTGTTACAGAGTGGTACCAGAGCACGAGTTGTAGTGAACTAAGTCGTTTTACAAAACTTGGACTACAACTGTTTTCGGAAAATTTTCACGAGTCTTTCACCGTTGTCCGATATCCGCGCGCGCATCGTTCCCGATCCTTAGAAGCCTTATGTGGTATATTTGATTGCATATTATGTGCGTAACAAGTGGTTGACACTTGGTACAAGTAATAATTATATATATGTATATAGATATATATACGGCATCCGTTCTATGGTATACGATTATATATATCTTGATATTCGCTTCTTGCGAAGAGTTTAATTTCTTTAAACATCTCGATGCGATGTGATAAAATTATTTTGATACATGATAAAAACATCGTTGCTATATGACTATCTTCGAAACTTTTTCGTAACTTTACTTTTTATCTTTTGATGATATTGATTCGTCGTAGTTTGTCGACCCCATTGGGTGATTTATTGTTCGACTCCGAATTCGAATATTTTCCTATTGCTTTTGAATCACATATGTTGTTTCGTAATTTATCGTTTTGAGATTTTTCGGTTGATGGGAGTGTGACTTTTACATGTCATCCCATGAACCCTCATTGTTTTGGAAAACGACTATTAACTTATTCCTGCGTAATACGTCGTCTGTAAACGACTATCTTTGAAGCCTTCGAATAAAGTTGGTGTGTTGTGCTTTGACTCTTTCGTGTCGACCTCTACTTGGTAAGTCTTAAAGTGTTTGGTTCTGGAAACCCATGAGTTGTGGTGTTTGAAAGAGTGTTAAGTCATTTGGTATGGCTTTGTATTGGCTTTTGGAGGAATTAAAATGGTGTTTGTTTAGATTTTGAAATGGATTTTACGAAGTTGTAACCAGCAGGTTGTGGGATTGATTGTGACTTATTTTTGGTCTTACGGCACCGGGGAAAGCCAATTGAGATGTTGGTACATGTTTAAGGTACATGTACCAGTTCGGTTTTGAGCTTCTCCTTTATCAACACTTCCTTATCAGTTGTTTCCTGTACCAGTTCGGGTCCAATCAAACTACTTCCTCCAATCTTTGCCCATATAACAGGTGATCTACATTTCCTTCCATATAAAGCTTCGAACGGAGCACACCAAATGCTCAAATGATAACTACCACCAAAATCGATAACACATTCCCTCATTATATCCTCCAAAGTTCGAACCATACTTTTACTTTGTCCATCCGCTTGAGGATGCTAAGCAGTACTCAAATCTAATCGCGTCACTAACACTTTCTGCAGCGTCTTCCAAAACCACGAGGTAAATCATCCATCTAAATCTGAGTTGATCGTCACCAGAATTCCATTCCTTGCTATTATCTCATCACTATAAATCCTTGCCAACTTCACCTCTTGAAATCTCTTGTATAGCTAGAAAATGAGCTACTTGGTCAGTCTATCGACCATCACCCAAATCACATCATACTCACTACTTTGACCTTGGAAATTTACTGATAAAATCCATGGTGATTCTATCTCATTTTCACTCAAGTATCTCAGGCTGTTGCAGCAAGCCAAAAGTCTTTGACATCGCAGCTTTCACCTCTTAAACAGATCCAACAATTGCTAACATAGGTAACTATATCTTTTTTTACACGTGGCTACCAATACATGTCTCCAAGGTTATAGTACGTCTTATCCGCTCCCGGATGTACCAAGTACCTTGATGCATGAGCCTCATCCATTACTACCGTTCTCATCATTCCCTACTAACAGAACTCATATACGATCCATAAAGTACAAACTCTCGTCCTCCTTCTTTTCCATATGTCAATCTAACCCATGAAGCCTTTCTGCGAGTACGTTCTCTTGCTTGAACGCCTCACTTTGGGCTGCCAATATCATTCCTCTTACTCCATACTGAATGGTCATAGCCATCGCTCGAACACGTCTAGGTTTCACTCGTTCCTTCCTTCTTAACGCATCAATCACCACATTTGCCTTACCTGGATGGTAGCGAATTTCATACTCATACTTACTATACAATTTAATCCATAAAGTACAACCATCATCTGCTCTCTTTTCCATTTGTTGGTCCAGGTCACGCAGCATTTCTGCTGGCGCGTTCTCTACCTTGGACGTCTCACTTGGAGTAGCCAATATCTTGTCCTTAACACTTGACTGGATAGTCATGGACATTGCTCTTACTCGTCTTAGTTTCACTCTCCCTTTCTACTCAACGCATCAACCACTACATTCGATTAATCGAAGCGTCACACAAATCATTCTTCAAAGTCTAGAAAGCATCTTCTCGTTCTGCGCCCCACTCATACTTTTGATTCCTCTCAGTTAGGGAAGTATGGGGTTTAACAATCTTAGAAAAGTTTGCGATGAAACGTAGGTAAGTAACCTGCCAATCCTAAGAATAATCATATTTCGGATGGTGTCGTAGGTACTTTCCAATTCTTCACTGCCTCACACTAGTAACCTTAGCATACAACTTTTCCTTCCTCAGTAATTCCAACACTAACTTCAAATGAACTCCATGCTCCTCTTCTTAACAAACGACACTGGTGCTCCTTACGAAAAATGACTAGGTCGTATGAAACCCTTGTCTTGCAACTCTCGAAGTTGCTCAGACAATTCTTGCATTTCCAAGGGTGCTAGACGATATGGAGACTTCGCAACTGACGTCGCTCCATGAACCAAATCTATGCGGAACTCCACTTGTCGTCGTGGTGGTCATCGACAAGTCTTCCGGAAACACTTCAATAAAATCTCGTACGACGGAAATATCACTCAATTTCGATTCACCTACCTTAGTGTTCATTAAGGTTTTCACGACTCCTTGAGTACGTTCACCATGAACCCGAAGTATCTCATCACCTTCCAACGGTATCCTAACCACCTTCTCATGACATACTATCCCAAACTTCCTCTTGGACAACCGGTCCATTCCCACAAGCACATCAAAGCTTCCACGACTCAATGGTATCAACGAACTCCAAGGGTTACGAACAATCAAATAGGATAGCAAACGAATATCAAGTCAAAGGCTAAAATGCATATAGTAGATTCCACATATGCAAATAGACGTGGATAAAATGACATAAGAATCCTTTGAAAGAAATGATACGTATATGCACCGAGTGAAAACACAACGAAAGAAAATCAACAAGCGTACCACAACAAATGAACACATAAAAAAATCAATACTAAAGACGGAAATTCTTATACCAATTATCGACTTTACTCGAAAGACCAAATTAAATAAGGTTTTTATAAAAATCGATTTAAATTAAGAAAGTCACTTTAAGTAAAAAAAATCATTTTAAATAATAATGAAATTGTCTTAAATGTAATCTTTGAAAAATTCATTCTGGTTGTCATAAAAATCTATAGATGGTTATCTAATGGTATATCGTACCTTACCACTATGAATCACTTTAAACCTGCTTTTTATAATTTAAAAAAATCTATTTTACTAAGATCGTTTTATACACAGTTTTCTCCAAACACCAACACAATACTTCCAAAGGATTTTATAATTAGACATCAATTATAAAATATGTTAGTCAAACAAAGGACATCATAATAACAAAAAGGATCGTAAAACACCGTACAGACTCTAACACAATTCTATTGTTTGAAAACAAAAGAAAATACCAGGAACCATATACTCAAACTAAAATCAAACGAACTCGTACAAAAAAACTCATGCAAGACGTTACGTACCCAAAAGAAAACGTAAGGTCTTATTCAAAATAACGATCAAGAGAGCAAACCTAAAAGCATCGACACTAACACTTCGCCAACGGGTTACGAAAACCAAGGGATATACAACCAAGGGAGTAATAATCCACACTAATATGATAGGAACAATTAGTGCTTAAAAGAAATGTTTGATACTCATACGAGTAATCAATGCAATGCAAGAACTAACAAAACGCCCCTATAATCGAAAGAGCAGATTCCAAACAACCAATATATATCGAGACGTCGAATAGGAAAAAAAATCGGGTATCCTTACTAACAAAGTACGATGAAGGGATGCTAAGCTTAGACTTAAGAAATCCAAACAAACAACCGACCAAACGAGCAACCTCTATAATAGCAATACTAGGTATCCATAAATACTAGATAGAAGGGAAACTTACTATCTCTACAACTCAACTTAACATATCCTCCAATTAGGGTAAGAGAATAATTCTTTACCCATACCACCATCCTTATCATGAATACACATATCAATAAAAAAAACATATTACACTACCATCTTACAACCAAACACAAATAAATGCAATCATGGTCACAAGTCTACGTGTGTGATGCCTTTATAATTATGTTGGCCACCATAATTATAAGTGCCTCCTTTCACACGTGTACTTACTTCCAAGATTACCCATATCAATCATAATTCACATATAAGCACATATACCACATTGCACATCTTAAACCACTCCAACTTAACACATAAAGGATGCTCCATTACATAACTACTTACTTATATCAAAATAAAATCGAAACGACATAAAGGAACAAAAATCTCGCAACAATTCCCAAAATATGAAATATCTAAAAGAAATAATCAATAACAACATGACGAGGTAAAGGACGGGATAAACTTATGCTGGGCCTCGCTTGGGTTTGACTTTGCCTCCGCAAGAATCACCCGACTCCGCGGGTCCAGCCCTATTACGCGCATCCGACAAACGATCAACTATCCTATCTCCTTCGGTTCCACAAGAGGCTCCTTATAACGCTTAAGTCCAGTTGGGAAAACGGTTCCCCAACGAGACTTCTTACGGGTGGGGGAAAACATAGCTAAAATACTAAGAAAGTAATACATATCATATCAGATAATGGAAGACAAAATAACTAAAATGACAACTTAGCAAAATACGAGATATATAAGCTATGCAAAAATAGAGGGGAAGCATAGCAGTTATAGCATTAAACACTTAAGCCCTAAATGCATCTACATGAAGGACCCCTAGGTTATAGTCTAGGCTCAACCACCTACTTCTCTATAACCAAAGGCTCTGATACCAATCTGTCACACCCCGCCAAGGCGGAAACGCGAGGCGTAACGAGAATGGATATCATCACAACACATGGTGTCTATATAGAGAATACTAAAATGAAAACTAAAGTAAAGCAAAGACACAAAGTGTCATAACAATACCCAAAACCTAATGGTGTCTTTATTAATAAGAAGTAGGTCTCGTCAATAAATGACATTCAAATAATATATCCAAAACAATTCCATGCCAAACGAATTAATTCAACAGAAAGCATAAAAGAAACTTCAAAGCATCCCTACGGTCTCTTCTAGCCACTTCGCTCTATCATAGACATCATATGCTACCTGAATTGATGCGCTTAAAACGTCAACATAAAGTTGAGGGAGAATCATAGGTTTACGACACACAACAATATCCCAAAATAAACTTTCAATTAGCTGCTGCAATTACCAAAACAATTCTTGACACCAATTAACCACAACGGGGCGGAACGTGCCCACGATCCACAATCATAACAAATTCATATGTGCGCTACATGGCCTCATATTAGCTCACGCAGTCTTACCACCGTCAAACCTCATTTTGCATATTGGGATCCACAATACCAAACATATCATATCATAACGTAACGGGACAGAACGGAACGTGCCTACAATCCAATACACTTAACTACAGCAAGCTTAAAAACATTTTAACACAACAACAAGAATCATTCACATCCCAAAATAACATGAGAAAAAGGGGCTATAAAACTCACCTTTGCTTAGCTTTCCAAAAGATTCCAACAAAAAGCTTCACAAACAACTAGCACAAATCTAAACAACAAAATAACTCGTGTTACATGCTACTAAGCCAAAATCTTAATGCACATGTAAAAATCATATGATGGATGTATAAGGTGTTCTATTAACCCCATGGGTCACCCCGACACCATACCCAACTTTAACCACTTCATTAACAAGTTTCACTAGTTAGTCACAATTTGTTCAAAACTGTAGAATTTTAACGTGACTTAACGTACTCAAAACCTCTACTTACTGACTTCCATAATTCATATCAAAAATCACCTATGTTTATTTATAAGTATATTAACTACCTCATGATTCCCAAGAGCCATTTACATGCACAAGTATTCCTAAGAAAATCAAACTTCAAAACAATCCCAATTCAGATCTGTTTGCACACTAAAATGTTTGGACCTATAAACCAAACTTAGACTCCAAATTAGAAGCTCTCCTTTTGGAGATTTCTAGTAGACACATAGAAATAAACTCCTGTAGTAGGGCTAAGCTAAATTCGAATTTTAAGTGGGGGTTTTGTACCTCGTAATCTAACCTAAATCTGACATGTATTAACTGCTTTGACAACTTTTCTTGCAACCAACGTTTGAATGACTTCCCGACCTCAAAAACCTTCGTGGCCAGATGTTCTGAAAACTAGACTCTCTAAGCTACATCATAGGCACTAGAAACTTGACAAAAGCTGTTACCATCTTTGAGATATCAGCCAAACAACATAGCCCTAAATTCTGCCCCAATCTAAATCAAATTCTAACGCGATCTAAACCCTAACGAATACACCCATAT
>BQNB010139492.1:0-16557 GCA_026074375.1 Tanacetum coccineum
GTTGCTAATGATTACCTTGATGGTTTCATTCCGCCTTTTGCAATGTATGATATGGGATCTAAAAAAGTTGATTCTAAGGTTTATGAATTCATTCTGTCATCTACTAGTGTTTGATTATCTTTCTTTGTAAAATGTTTCTTTGAATTTGTTGTTACAATGGCTCACTAAGGGATTTGGAGACTGTCTAAAGCCTCTTTAGATTTGTTGTAATCAGTTTAAAATTTCAAGTCAATTTGACTAATACAATATCCAACATGATATACTCAAACAAAATACACACTATATTCATATTAATTCAAGGTTAACAATCATAATCGCTTAATTGTAAATGGCGGGAAAAAGTAATTAAGCCGAGAGAAAAGACACCCCACATAGACCAACCGTGCAATCGAAAAAAGATTAACAAACATAAATGGCGGGAAAAAAGTAATTAAGCTGGGAGAAAAGACACCTCACATGGACCAACCGTGCAATAAAAAAAGACAAAAAACATGAACAGTAAAAATCACTGTATTAACAAAGTCGTCAGGGACCAACAATGCAATGAAAATTTAATGTTAAAAGACGATTGTACCCTTCAGTGGAAGGGTGACGTGGCCAAGATAATAACAAAAATAACCGTCGTTGGGCATAACGAGGCTTCAGGGACCAAATGGGTAATAAAAATGCTAAAAAAAACCCATATAAAAGTCCCTATTATCTAGAAACCAAACAAGTAAATGGAGGTGAGTAGAGGAACCAACGGTGTAATTTACCCTATAATGTATACTCCATCCGTCTCAAAATAAGTGTCTAGTTTGACTTTTCAGAGGCAAAATGGCTCAACTTTGACCTTAAATATTTTTATGTGTGTTATATAATATTTGATGAAAAATATATGAAATGATTGTATTTTAAGTCTATTTTTCATTGGTATAATTTTCATCAAATAATATATAACACAAAAATAAATATTTAAAATTAAAGTTGAACCAGTTTAACTTTAAAAAGTCAAACTGCACACTTATTTTGGGACGAAGAAAATATATATTTTCTTTAGCCTTCAAATTTTTAGGACAAAGGTATTAGCAAACGACAATTTACACATAAATTCAAAGAAACGTAGACTTTTAAAGCTGTAGTACTAGTTTGTTTCCACCATCTTTAAACAACATCAACCCACTCGATCGATCCCTCTCTTTAACGTCGTTTTTCGGAAAAATAATTGCACGTTTTGTGTTCACTTTTACGTCATTTTCAAAAGCCTAGACGTGACCTTTCTATATCGATAATAATCAACATAGTCAGCAATGGCATAAACTTATGCTTTATTTTGTTTGTGGAAAAATGTTGTTGATTTGAAAGACAAGTTAGATATTTGTATAACCTTTATACTTTTATGTGTAGAACCGTAAATGAACTGAACGTTTAATGAACAATACATGAACCGTTTGGTAAAAAGTTTGTTTATGACCGTCTATTTATTATATGAACGAACATGAACAGGATTTTGTGTTCGTTTAGTTAAATGATCAAAATTGAACACAAGTCCCGCTCGTTTATTTACGTTCGTGAATGTCCAATTATACGTTCGTTAATGTTTACTTACATTTATTTAATTTTTTTTTATAAAAGGTTTCCCCGGTAAATGTATTACTCAAAAAAAAACGATTCAGTACAATGGATGTGGGTGAGTCCCACATCTCAGCCCGTTACATAGGCAAAAGCGAACATAACAAGCACAACTACTCCATAGGAGGATACTACTAAGACTAGATTACAATTAACTGAACAAACATCAAAAAATCTATTTCTTCTTCCTGCCACGGTCCGTGATATCAAGATCAATTCAAATAGACTACATGTGCTCGGACAAATCATGATTCTCGTACATATCGTCATCATACGGGTCATAATCATCATTATCCGGGTAAAAATCCCTCCATTGTTCCCACAAGCTATTAGTACCATAACCTTTTTCACTTTCATCTTTACCACTCGTTGAAATTCTTAAGTTAGCAGCAATGGCATAAACTTATGCTTTATTTTGTTTGTGGAAAAATGTTGTTGATTTGAAAGACAAGTTAGATATATGTATAACCTTTATACTTTTATCTGTAAAACCGTAAATGAACTGAACGTTTAATGAACAATACATGAACCGTTTGGTAAAAAGTTTGTTTATGACCGTCTATTTATTATATGAATGAACATGAACAAAATTTTCTGTTCGTTTAGTTAAATGATCAAAATTGAACACAAGTCCCGCTCGTTTATTTACGTTCGTGAATGTCCAATTATACGTTCGTTAATGTTTACTTACATTTATTTAATTTTTTTTGGTAAAAGGTTTCCCCGGTAAATGTATTACTCCAAAAAAAGCGATTCAGTACAACGGATGTGGGTGAGTCCCACATCTCAGCCCGTTACATAGGCAAAAGCGAACATAACAAGCACAACTACTTCATAGGAGGATACTACTAAGACTAGATTACAATTGACTGAACAAACATCAAAAAATCTATTTCTTCTTCCTGCCACGGACCGTGATATCAAGATCATCACAAATAGACTACAGGTGCTCTGACAAATCATGATTCTCGTACATATCGTCATCATACGGGTAATAATCATCATTATCCAACTTCCACTTCACTTCCATCTTTACCACTCGTTGAAATCCTTAAATTAGCAATTTCATCAAATACCACTTCCACTTCACTATCACTTTCCACAATATCCGTAGGAACAAGCGGGTTTTCGTCATTATCCAACTGCCTAAGTTTACATTCACCAATTTATCGTTCTATTTTATCGATTTTCTCACCAATAGGAGAATTACTAGCACACTACCCATCATTATCAATATTCATAAAAGAGGATCCACTTGAAGTAGCCTCATTATTTACCAAATTAGTAGTCCCCCTATTGGTACTAAACTCTTCATCATTATCGACCGAATTAAGAACATCAAATGGATATGAATTACTAACCTCAATAGTAGGTTCCTCGCCATTCTTTTCTTATTACCACTAGAACTAGCATTAGGCTTTTTGGTAATATGTCGATATTCTTTTTGAGATTTAAAACCCATTTTTAGACCAACCGGAACACCTCGAGAAGTTTGACTAGGCTTCTTTACTGTCTTCTTCTCACCAACACCTATACGTACATTCCTCATGAATATGTCCAAAAACCTTATAAGACGAACACCTAAGGGGTTTTCACTCATACTCAACATGTACATTACATGTATAATGGCCATCTCTAGTAATTTTAGGCATAGCCACGACAATGTTATCTTTCAACTCTACATCGGCTCGAAGCTCAACCATAACTCTAGCATAGCTTGACCGACCCCAAGATTGCATGCACATATAAGATATATAAGAATCAAGCATTAGAGGAGTACCAGTTTAGTAGCAATGGCACTTAAGCCATCCTCGCTGAAGGCCGTAACAGGTACACCATGAAGTTTAACCCAAACTGGAACAATACTAACATCTTCTTTCAATAGGTTCTCATCCGGGTGCCATTTTATAACAACCCACAATTTTCTCCTATGTAACTATCCATCTATTAAATTAGATGTAATTTTTCTCAGTGTAATTTCCATCTATTAAATTAGATGCAACCATTTTCATGGAAAGATATTTCCATCCATAATGTAATGTAACTTACATTACCAAAGTAAACATGCTTACGCAACCTACCAATGCCAATATCATTAACGTTTATAGCAAGTAAATGTTATAATATGTCAAGCAATATGTTTTAAACTTCATTTTACCATACATTATTTATTTAACGTACCATTTAAAACGTTTATTATAAAACGGACTTTATACGTTAACGTTTATATCTAAACCCTAACTATATGTAATGTTTACATACAAAACATATGTACAAGCTTATAAGGCTTGTGTACAAGTTTTCAATACATGAAATTCAAATATCTTTTCCTTCTAAAACCCTAGTACAACTTTCTAAAGCCCTAGGTGCAAGTCAATTAAGCACGAGATTCAAATAAGCCATTTTCCCTCCAAATCTTTTAAGCTTTTCGTACCACCTTCCAAGCATGAGTTACAGACACTCCAATGCATCATATTTAAACACTTCTCCCTCTCTAATCTTAAACCTAGCTCCACTTAAACCTAAAACCCTAACCCAAAAACCCTAAACAACCCGTTTCACCCTAAACTTGTTCGAACCAAGCTACAACCAAGCAACCACCCTTCTCTATGATTCACCACCATGCCTACCACCTTGCTAAGTACCTCCATCACCGCTTGTCACCACCCTAGCACCCTAGCACCTTGTCACACCCTTGCACACCAAGCAAACACCCCCGTCACCCCCCTTTGATAACCGAACCCCTCACCACAACCTTACACCTTGCTATGCTAGTCCCTAGCCCTCTTTAGTCATACCTAACATCCCTTGGTCACTACTCTACTACACCTTGGCCACCACTCCACTCAACTTGGCCACCACTCTAAGGTTTTGAGCCTATATATACACACATACATACACACTTCTTTAACTCACCATTTAAACTCAAAGCTACCTCAACACTATGATCTAACCAAGCCATAGAAGAGAAGAAATGAAGGATAAGCTAAGTAAAATCCAAGGTTTAAAAAGAAAGAAGTTCTTGAATTCATCTACAAGTTTTCGAATCATAATAAGCAATTTTGACCCATTTCAAGATCTAGTAAGTCTTTACCTTGTTCTATAAGCTCTTGTCTTGTTTTAAATCCTTAATAAGCTCTATTACATCATATATAAACTACTTGTTTAAGCCTTGAACCACAAACCCACACAGTTTGGATTTCCTAAACCAAACGTGCCCATTTTGGATTTTTAAGCTCATATGCTCTTTTCATAAGCTACAAGCTCGTAAAACTTACTTATTTTAGCTTATAGTAATAAGCTATAAGCTGCAAATTTATTTTGAGATAAAAAATACAAAGATTATAGAATTTGGACTAGAAACGCAAAATATTTCATGCATTAGGGTATATATTATAATTTTAGAAACTATATAACTTTCGGGCCAAAAATGTAATTATCCTAAAGTTAAACTTTAGGGGTTTGTTTTGCCATACTCTAAAGTTAAGGAGTTAAATGTTTAAAGATTTAAAGTAAAGGGTTAAATTTGTAAATTAATATATACCAAGGGTATATATTATCATTTTAATATTCTCAAGGGTATAAAATGTAATATTTTTATATTAATTATAAAAATATATTTAAATATTATAAGACTCAATTTTATTAATGCCCGACACATTTGTCGTTATCATTCGTCAATCGAAACACTGTAAAATAATTATGTTATATATTTAACATAATTTATCATCAACTAGCTGTTAAAGAAACTTAAAAAGATAAAATCCTATCATTTAAACTATAACGTATCATGTTACTAGGGAATTTCATGTGAGAGGCTTTTATTTGGATAGACGTTTTGACGAGTTACTAGATTTACGATTTAAAGTGTCCTAGCTCCTCAAACGTTTACTACATGACCTCTGGATTATGATAGCCCAAACAGTGATACGATATTTTCACAAACTAATAAACCAAAATCATTTACGTTAAACTTTATGAAATAAAGTTTGGAAACAATCGAACTAAGACTTGACATATTACCCCAGGTTGCGTGACGAAGTCGTTTATTTCCATTTGAGTCACTTTTGACATTAATCAACTACCTTATCAAGGTGAGTTCATAGTCCCACTTTTACATGTTTTCTAAACTTCGTTGGGAGATACATGCTATAAACATGAATACAAGTATTTTCAACTGTATGCTATCCTGATATATTATTGCTTAAATACCTTCATTTGTCATAAGGCCCCACTATCATGAACCGTTAATTACTTGTAACCGAACGTACTGGTTGAGTAAGCGCGAATGCGTGAATAGATCTATTGGGACTGAACTTCCCCGTCCAGGTTCTGGTACATACATGGCCAGCGGACGCATTTCATTTGAGGAACTCCGGGTTTTTGGCAAAGCACCTGCTTGGGGCAACAATTTATGAATATCATTTACTTAAGGCTTCGGTGTCATGAGCTTAGTGCAATAATATAATATTGTTTACCATGATAATTGTATTCGTTGAAATTATTACTATTACATTGACTTGTATTTAACTATTACATTTCAAACCTGTGAATTTTACTTAACCATTGTGTTGACCCTTTTAGCATGTTTATCTTAGGTAATTGAGCAATCTATGGCACAGAGTGGCATTAGACTTGAGGACTTCAAAATATGTTATCATTCAACTTTTATGTTTTCATATATATTTTGGGACCTCCTTTTGTAAAACTCTGAAATAATATTAAATGATAACTAAATTTTCCAAAACGTCTCTTTTGAGTCGTTTTCCATGATTATGACTGTTGATTCATGAAGTAATACCCCAATTTAGCTTCCGCTGCTATATGTCAAATAAAGGGGTGTTACAAATTGGTATCAGAGCCATGGTTATAGAGAACAAGGTTAAAACCCAAACTATAACTACTTTTTCCATCCAAGAAAGTCCTCCGTGCCACAACATTTCCTGAATAGTATGTAAAGATACATAACTATTATATTAATATAAATAACTTATGTTATTTTTCCACTGGGTTGTTTCAGAAATATGTCTTCAAACACTCCTGACTGTACTCCGGCTTCACCGGACTATTCTCCAGCTTCACCGGGAAACACCTCTCATGATCCTTCAGATGATTTATCTATGTATCTTTTGGCGTCACTAGCCATCTCATCTTTCTATGATGATCCGTATATGAAGGTCATGCAAGCATATAATGCTACTAGTAATAAATAACCTATTCTACGAGCTTCTATTGCTCCACCAACTGTTTTGCCTCCATCTCTAGTGTTACCACTATCACCAATGTTTGATCCCCAAGATTTTTTTCTTCCCGAGGAGATTTTGCCACCTCAGAAACAAGCCCGTTTTCTATCATCCTCCTCTACTGATTTCTCTACCCCACCTCAGGTATTTTAGATTGGAGAGAGTTCTCATAAGACGCATCTGGAACGCCATGAGGAATAGATTGAGACTATTTTGAATCACTTAGATGAGCTCCCTCTTGAGCGTATTGAGCACATGGAAGATAAGATAGAAGGTCTTGGTAATGGTCGAGTAATCATACAACAAGATTTTGACCAACTAGAAATTGAACTTCAAGAAGCCCATACTCAAGTTTCTGGATTTCAGAAAGAGCAAATAAGGCATGACGACGAGATTGTTCTGGCTCGCGTCAGGACTTCTACTTTAGAGATACTCATCGAGGATATCCAGATTCGCCACCGATCAGATATGAAGAGTCTTCTAAACAAGATCCGTGAACTCAACAACCATAAGGGATGACCACCAGACTACTAGACTAGATCCTTATCATTTACAGCTTTTGTTAGAATCCAGCCACTAGATGTGTGGCATAAATAATGACACTTGTCAAATTTTGACTATGTAAAATATTTAGATAAGTTATTTATGACTTAATACAATGGTGATTCTATTATACCTCGCTGTTTTATGATACCGATTTATGTATATCGTGGTTGTCTATCCTATATTCTGTAGTGTGATAATTCATATCTTTATCTGGGATTACTATGGCTCTCTTACCAGCCGGTTTTCTCAAACCTTTATACCTAGATATCATGGATATGATTAATAATCAAGATATTGAGCATACAATTTCACCTACACCACCACCAGTCCCCGAGAAACCAAATGAGTTAGATGCTTATTAGAGTGTCGATTCTAATTTTTTTTGTTATATCCTGCAATGTAATATCAAAGAATGTGTATTTCTTTGTTAGAACTTGTACCAAATAAGAGTCCATACAATGATATATTCTTATTTTGTGTTGTCTTGTAAATGTTGAAAGAATGGCTCCCAAGAGGACACCAACATCTGCAGCACCAGCCATGTCTCGGGCTTCCATCAGGAAACTAGTTGCTGATAGTGTTGTCGCAGCTCTGGAAGCACAAGCTACTACCATGGCAAATGTTGACAATACCAATAGGAACACCAGACAAAGTGAAACTCCTGTAGCAAGAAAATGTAGCTACAAAGAGTTTATGAGCTGCCAGCCTTTCAATTTCAAAGGTACGGAAGGCGCTGTTGGCCTCATCCGCTGGTTTAAACGAACTGAATTGGTATTTTCCCGTAGCAACTGTACCGAGGACTGCAAAGTGAAATTTGCTACTGGTACTCTAACTGAAGAAGCTTTGTCCTGGTGGAATTCATTCGCCCAGCCTATTAGAATAGAGGAAGCCTACAAGATCACTTGGTCTAAATTTAAAAAGCTCCTAATAAAGAAGTATTGTCCCCAAACCGAGGTCAAGAAAATGGAAGATGAATTTTATAATCTAACTGTAAAAGGAAATGATCTCAAGACTTACATTAGAAGATTACATAAATTGGCAGTTTTATGTCCAACTATGGTGCCAAATTCCGAGAAACTTATAGAAGTCTTCATCGAGGGATTATCCAGGAGTATTGAAGGAAATGTTACTGATTCAAAGCCTCAAACTTTAGAGGAAGCCATTGCCATAACCCAAAGGTTAATAGATCAGGTAACAAAGCACAATTCTGTGCAAGGAACCAATAATCACAAACGAAAGTTTGATGATAGAAGAACCTTCAACAACAACAACTACCAAAATAACCGTAACAACAATAACAACCGCAACAATGATCACCAACAACAGCAGAATAGAAGGCAAGAAACCGTTAGGGCTGATGCTGCTACCCAAACTGAAAACAAAGGGTATACTGGAAGCCTTCCTCTGTTTAAGAAATGAACCCTGCATTACACAGGACCTTGCACTGTCAAGTGTCAGACTTGCAACAAGGTGGGTCATCTGACTAGGAACTGCAGAAACAAAGGGCCAGTCACTGGAAGCAACCTACAATCAATATCCATAACTTGTCATGCTTGCGGAGAGAAAGGGCACTACAAAAGTCAGTGCTCAAGAGCAAATAACAATTCCCATGGAAGAGCATACTTGCTGAGAGACAAGAACGCTCACCAAGACCCGAACGTAGTCACGAGTACGTTCCTTCTAAATCAACATCTATCTAGAGTATTATTTAATTCAGGAGCCGATAAAAGTTTTGTATCCACTATGACATTGAAATGGCCGATGGAAACCTAGTAGGAACTAATACCGTTATCCAGGGTTGCACTTTGATTTTGCTAAACCAACCTTTCAAAATTCATCTTATGCCGATTAAACTAGATAGTTTTGACATCGTCCTTGGTATGGATTGGTTATCCAAGTATCATGCTAGAATTATCTATGATGAGAAAGTCGTCCACATCCCTACTGACGGTGAAACTTTGATCATCTGAGGTGATCGAAGTAAAACCCGACTAAGCCTCATATCATGTATTAAAACCGAAAGATATATATCCAGGGGATATCAAGTTTTCGTAGCCCAAGTAATGGAGAAGAAGTCAAATGAAAGACGACTGGAAGATATACCAGTAGTCAGATAATTTCTAAAAGTCTTTCCTGAAGATATACCCTGCCTTCCTCTGGTTCGCCAAGTAGAATTTCAAATCGATTTAATGCCAGGAGCGGCACTAGTAGCCTGAGCACCTTACAGATTAGCTCTTTCAGAAATGCAGGAACTATCAAACCAACTACAAGAGTTAGCAGACAGAGGTTTTATTCGACCAAGTATTTCGCCTTGTGGAGCTCTTGTCTTATTTGTTAAAAAGAAAGACGGATCTTTCAGAATGTGTATCAATTACCCAGAGCTAAATAAACTCAAAGTAAAGAAAGACGGATCTTTGAACGCGGTACGAATACTACTAATTCCAAGTAATGCCATTTGGTTTAACTAACGCGCCTGCTGTATTCGTGGATCTCATGAACTGTGTGTGCAAACTATACTTGGATAAATTTGTGATAGTGTTCATCGATGATATTCTCATTTACTCCCGTAACAAAGAAGAATATGCAAATCACCAGAGAATAATCTTGGAATTACTCAAAAAGGAGAAATTGTATGCCAAGTTTTCCAAGTGTGATTTTTGGATCAGTATCATGCAATTTCTTGGGCACGTAATTGATAGTTAAGGAATTCACGTTGACCCCGCCAAGATTGAATCAATTAAGAATTAGGCATCTCCTACCACACCTATATACATTGGTATGGATTGGTTATCCAAGTATCATGCTAGAATTATCTGTGACGAGAAAGTCGTCCACATCCCAATCGACGGTGAAACTTTGATCATACGAGGTGATCGAAGTAAAACCCGACTAAGCCTCATATCCTGTATTAAAACCGAAAGATATATATCCAGGGGATATCAAGTTTTCGTAGCCCAAGTAATGGAGAAGAAGTCAGACGAAAAACGACTAGAAGATATACCGGTAGTCAGAGAATTTTTGGAAGTTTTTCCTGAAGATCTACCCGGCCTTCCTCCAGTTCGCCAAGTAGAATTCCAAATCGATTTAATTCCAGGAGCGGCACCAGTAGCCCGAGCACCTTACAGATTAGCTCCTTCAGAAATGCAGGAATTATCTAACCAACTACAAGAGTTAGCAGACCGAGGTTTTATCCGACCAAGTACTTCGCCCTGGGGAGCTCCTGTCTTATTTGTTAAAAAGAAAGATGGATCTTTCAGAATGTGTATCGATTACCGGGAGCTGAATAAACTTACCGTAAAGAATCGTTACCCATTACCCAGGATCG
Organism: Tanacetum coccineum; assembly: GCA_026074375.1. Lineage (NCBI taxonomy): Eukaryota > Viridiplantae > Streptophyta > Magnoliopsida > Asterales > Asteraceae > Tanacetum > Tanacetum coccineum. The sequence continues at coordinate 10,726 of BQNB010139492.1, forward strand.
ATGATTTATTCGACCAACTTCAAGGTTCGAGTACTTACTCAAAGATTGACTTAAGATCAGGCTATCACCAACTGAGAGTCAGGGATGAAGATATTCCCAAGACTGCTTTTAGAACGCGGTACGGACACTACGAATTCCAAGTAATGCCATTTGGTTTAACTAACGCGCCTGCTGTGTTCATGGATCTCATGAACCGTGTGTGCAAACCATACTTGGATAAATTTGTGATAGTGTTCATCGATGATATTCTTATCTACTCCCGTAACAAAGAAGAACACGCAGATCACCTGAGAATAATACTAGAATTACTCAAAAAGGAGAAATTATATGCCAAGTTCTCCAAATGTGATTTCTGGATCAGTATCGTGCAATTTCTCGGGCACGTGATTGACAGTCAAGGAATTCACGTTGACCCCGCCAAGATTAAAGCAGTTAAGAATTGGGCATCTCCTACCACACCTACAGAAGTACGCCAATTCTTAGGACTCACCGGCTACTATCGAAGATTTATCAAAGATTTTTTAAAGATTGCAAAGCCTTTGACTGAATTAACCTAGAAAAACAAAAAAGTGTATCTGGGGAGAAAATCAAGAGTCAGCCTTCCAACTGCTAAAACAAAAATTATATGAAGCTCCAATCTTAGCATTACCAGAAGGAAATGACGATTTTTTCATTTATGTGATGCATCACATCAAGGTCTGGGAGCAGTGTTAATGCAAAGAGAAAAAGTTATTGCATATGCATCTCGACAACTCAAGCCTCATGAAGAGAACTATACCACACACGACCTTGAATTAGGAGCAGTAGTGTTCGCTCTTAAAATTTGGAGACACTATATGTATGGCATGAAGTGTACTATGTTTACTGATCATAAAAGTCTTCAAGATATCCTTGATCAGAAAGAATTGAACATGAGACAATGTCGTTGGTTAGAATTGCTCGCAGATTACGATTGTGAGATTGGCTAACATCTTGGGAAGGCAAATGTTGTAGCAGGTGCCTTAAGCCGGAAGGAACGAATCAAACTACTCCGAGTCAAGACATTAGTCATGACCCTTCACCCAAAATTACCATCATAAATCCTCGAAGCCCAAACCAAGGCGATCATAGAAGAGAACATCAAAGCCGAGAACCTACGAGGAATGGACAAAGCATTTGAAGTACGTCCTGATGGAACTCGTTGTATAAAGAATCAAAGTTGGTCACCACTCCTTAGTAATTTGAGGGTCTTAATCATGCATGAATCCTATAAATCGAAGTATTACATCCACCTAGGTTCTGACAAGATGTATCAGAATCTAACAAAAACCTATTATTGCCTAACATAAAGGCGATCATGCGCAGAATTATGTTTGGCAATGTTATAACAGCTTCTAGATTTAATACGCAGATGGTCAGAAAGCCATTCCGCGTACTAATACAACCAGAGATTCCTACATGGAAAGTAGGATAAGAATAAACGATGGACCTTTTGTTACAAAACTACCCAAAACATCCAAGTGGTACATGACAAAACAATTAGGTCAATTGTAGACCGTCTTACCAAATACACAACATTTCATCCTACCATAGAGACAAATAGTATGGCAACCCTTACAAGGTTATATAAAGGAAATGAATTTCACGGCATGGATGCCGATATCCATCATATCGGCATCAGACAGTCCTTTCACATCTAGATTCTAGCAGTCCAATGCATCAGATAGTTGCTTGGTACCATTAGACATGAGTACGGCATAATCTCCCCATAGAACGATGGACAAAAGTGAAAGATACAATCCAAACACTCATGCTTTGAGCCTGTCTGGTTTATAGATTTTTGAAAAAAGAACTGGAGAGAACACTTACCACTGGTAGAATTTTCCTACAATAACAGTTACTATGCCAGTATTAAGGCAACACCATTCGAGTCACTCTATGGTTAAAAGTGCCGATCACCTGTCTGTTGGGCCAAAGTTAGAGATGTCCAACTCATGGGACCATAGATAATCCATGAAACCACTGAAAAGATAGTGCAAATCCGACAACGCTTGCAAGCTGTAAGAGACCGACAAAGGAGTTACGCCAATGTAAGGCGAAAGTATTTGGAATTCTAAGTTGGAGATTGTGTCATGTTAAAAGTGTCACCTCAGAAGGGTGTCATCTGATTTGGAAAACGAGGAAAGCTTAACCCCCGAGACATTGGATCATTTAAGATCCTTAAAAGGGTCGGCCCAGTGACATACATAATTAAGCTTCCTGAAAAACTCAGTAAGGTCCACAGTACCTTCCACGTTTCTAATTTAAAGAAACGCCTATCTAACGAATCCCTCGTCATTTCAATGAAAGAGATTCGGCTCGATGACAAACTCAACTTTGTGGAAGAACCAACACAAATTATGGATCGAGAAGTCAAGCAACTGAGACAAAGTCGTATTCCTATAGTCAAAGGAAGATGAAACTCTAAAAGAGGACCAGAATTCACGTAGGAACGCGAAGATCAAATTCGTACCAAATATCCACATCTATTTTCAAACATCACTCCAACATCCAACTAAATCTCGGGACGAGATTTCTTTAAGGTTGGGAGACTATAACAACCCACAATTTTCTCCTATATAATTATCCATCTATTAAATTAGATGCAATTTTCCTCAGTGTAATTACCATCTATTAAATTAGATGCAACCATTTTTATGGAAAGATTTTTCCATCCATAATGTAACGTAACTTACATTACCAAAGTAAACGTGCTCACGCAACCTACCAATGCCAATATCATCAACGTTTATAGCAAGTAAACGTTATAATATGTCAAGCAATATGTTTTAAACTTTTACCATACGTTATTTATTTAACGTACCATTTAAAACGTTTATTATAAAACGGACTTTATACGTTAACGTTTATATCTAAACCCTAACTATATGTAATGTTTACATACAAAACATATGTACAAGCTTATAAGGCTTGTGTACAAGTTTTCAATACATGAAATTCAAATATTTTTTCCCTCTAAAACCCTAGTATAACTTTCTAAGGCCCTAGGTGCAAGTCAATTAAGCACGAGCTCCTAAAACCCTCCAAATCTTTTAAGCTTTTCGTACCACCTTCCAAGCAAAACGTGCCCATTTTGGATTTTTAAGCTCATACGCTCTTTTCATAAGCTACAAGCTCGTAAAACTTACTTATTTTAGCTTATAGTAATAAGCTAAAAGTTGCAAATTGATTTTGAGATCCAAAAATACAAAGATTATGAAATTTTGACTAGAAACGCAAAACATTTCATGCATAAGGGTATATATTGTAATTTTAGAAACTATATAAGTATAAAATGTAATATTTTTATATTAATTATAAAAATATATTTAAATATTATAAGACTCGATTTTATTAAAGCCTCACATATTTGTCGTTATCATTCGTCGATCGAAACACTATAAAATAATTATATTATATATTTAACATAATTTTTTATCCACTAGTTATTGAAGATGCTTAAAAAGATAAAATCCTAACATTTAAACTATAACGTATCATGTTACTAGGGAATTTCATGTGAGGGGCTTTCATTTGGGTAGACGTTTTGACGAGTTGCTGAATTTATAATTTAAAGTATCCTAGCGCCTCAAACGTTTACTACATGACCTCTGGATTATGATAGCCCGAACAGTAATACGATATTTTCACAAACTAATAAACCAAAATTATTTACGTTAAAATTTATGAAATAAAGTTTTGAAACAATCTAACTAAGACTTGATATATTACCCCATGTTGCGTGACGAAGCTGTTTATTTCTATTTGAGTCACTTTTGACATCAATCAACTACCTTATCAAGGTGAGTTCATAGTCCCACCTTTACATGTTTTCTAAACTCCGTGGGGAGATACATGCTATAACAATGAATACAAGTATTTTCAACTGTATGCTATCCTAATATATTATTTCCTAAGTACCTCTATTTTTTATAAGGCCTCATTATCATGAACCGTTAATTACTTGTAACCGAACGTACTGGTTGAGTAAGTGCGGATGCCGTGAATAGATCTATTGGGACTGAACTTCCCCGTCTAGGTTCTAGTACATACATGGCCAGCGGACGCATTTCATTTGAGGAACTCCGATGTTTGGCAAAGCACCCGCTTGGGACAACAACTTATGAATAACATTTACTTAAGGCTTCAGTGTCATGAGCTTATAGCAATAATATAATATTGTTTACCATGATAATTGTATTCGTTTTAATTATTACTATTACATTGACTTGTATTCAACTATTACATTTCAAACCTATGAATTTCACTCAACTGTTGTGTTGACCCTTTTAGCATGTTTATCTCAAGTAATTGAGCAATCTATGGCACGGAGTGGCATTAGACTTGAGGACTTCAAAATATGTTATCATTCAACTTTTATGCTTTCATATGTATTTTGGGACCTCTTTTGTAAAACTCTGAAATAATATTGAATGATAACTAAATTTTCCAAAACGTCTCTTTTGAGTCGTTTTCTATGATTATGACTGTTGATTCATGAAGTAATACCCCAAATTAGCTTCCGCTGCTATATGCCAAATAAGGGGGTGTTACAGATTGGTATCAGAGCCAGGTTATAGAGAACAAGGTTAAAACCTAAACTATAACCATTTTTCATCCAAGAAAGTCCTCCGTGTCACTATATTTCTTGAATAGTATGTAAAGATACATAACTATTATATAAATAACTTATGTTATTTTCCACTAGGTTGTTAAAGAGTGACGTCTTCATCCACCCACCCTATTACTATCCTATCTGATTCCAATGTTGAGGATGCTTTTTCCTCTACGAACACTCCTGACTATACTCTGGCTTCACCGGACTATTTCCCAGCCTCACTAGGAAACACTTCTTATGATCCTTCAGAGGAAAATAATTATGTTATATATTTAACATAATTTATCATCCATTAGCTTTTGAAGAAACTTAAAAAGATAAAACCGTATCATTTAAACTATAATGTATCACGTTACTAGGGAGTTTCATGTGAGGGGCTTTTATTTGGGTAGACGTTTTGACGAGTTGCTAGATTTATGATTTAAAGTGTCCTAGCTCCTCAAACGTTTACTGCATGACCTCTGGATTATGATAGCCCGAACAGTGATATGATGTTTTCACAAACTAATAAACCAAAATCATTTACGTTAAACTTTATGAAATAAAGTTTTGAAACAATCAAACAAACACTTGCCATATTACCCCAGGTTGCGTGACGAGGCTGTTTACTTCCATTTGAATTCAATTTCAAATCAATCAACTACCTTATCTAAGGAACTAGTTAGAAACTTACCTAAGCTTAAGTTTGATCAGCATTTTTGTGATGCTTGAAAAATTAGAAAACAAGCTCACGTTAGTCATAAAGCTAAGAACATATTCTCAAAGACTAAATGCTTAGAACTTCTCCACATGGATCTTTTCGGTCCATCCGCCGTACGGAGTTACGGAGGAAACCGCTACACCTTAGTCATAATAGATGACTACTCTAGGTATACTTGGACTAGATTCCTTAAGGATAAAACCGAAGCTTTTGAACAATTCAAAATATTCAGTAAGAAAATCCAAAACAAATTAGGATGTACAATAGTGTCAATAAGAACCAACCATGGTAGAGAGTTTGATAATGAAGTGCAATTTGGAGAGTTTTGTAATGCCAATGGTATTACTCATAACTTCTCGGCTCCACGCACTCAATCAAATGGCGTGATTGAAAGGAAAAATAGAACACTTTAGGAAATGAGTAGAACCATGTTGAATGAGAAATTGTTACCACAAAAGTTTTGGTGTAACGTCGTAGATACTTCAACTTACATTCT
>BQNB010139493.1:1954-17549 GCA_026074375.1 Tanacetum coccineum
TCTGGTTATCAGGTGATGAATCAAGCATAGGACTTTTAACTTGACATTGTTCAGGATACTTGTCAACCCTACTTTTATTAATGATTTCAGGTTGCTTAGTGTGCTGTTGTCCTATAGCAAAGATATTACATTCAACAATCAATTGTTCCTCAACCATTAGCTCTTTGTTATATATGGGTCTGATCTCTGCATCACAGTATCTGTATCATTCCCTGGCCTGCTGCTGTCATCTTGCACTTCTAATTATGTTCCACTGCTTTCTATGACAAATAAATCAGCATCTACTGCTTTGCCCGTATCAATCTTATTCTTTTGCGTCTGCAACTGTTTTTTATTCACCCTTCTATCATATTATCTTTGATGACGTGTTCTTTCAGCAACAGGCTTCTTAACATTACCTATGTGTTGGAGTAGTGTATCTTTGAAGTGTTTAACCTCGATTCCAGTGTATTCAACAAAGTACTTGTCTGTCATTTGACTGTCATAATCCAAAGTAAACTGTGAATCGATGAACTTCTGAAACTGGTTGTTTACCACCTAAAAGGCTGCCATGGATCCTTCTTCTTTAAATTCATCTTTGTCAAGTTGCTTTTGTAGTTGATATGCGTTGAGGAGCATTATACTTGTGAAAGTATCAGCATCTTGACCAAAGAGTGACATGAATGCCCGTTTGAATCCATGTTCGATGCGAGTGCCTTTTAAGTCTTCTTTTGAAAGAACTTGAATATGTGAATGAAGAGATCGAAAATATGCCATGCATCTTTCTTTTGCTTTTGACATCTTGTATTTGATTGCATGCACATCTTTTGTAGCAGAATCCAAGCTGCTTTCCTTTACTGATTTGCTAGATGCAGTCTCTGAATTACTGTCTTCTTTCTCATAACAAGTGTTTTGTATGACAACTAAATTAACTTTCAATGAATCAACCTTCAATGATGGAATTGGATTTGAATGATCTTCTTTTGTTTCAGCAAATGCAGAGTCCGTTGTTGATGAAGAATTATCTCAAGCATGTATTTTCTAATGGAATCCATGTTACAAATCATTGCATCTTTGAAGGATTGAGCATCAAATCTTGTATATTTCTGCATAAGCTCTTTGAATTCTAAATTGAAAGTATTTTCAAACGTTGTTTTGAGTTTTGTCAAAATAGTCTTGCAATCAGTCTGAGAAAGTATATCTTTGGTAAGATGTTTTTCTAGTAAATCCACATCTTGAGATAATGTTCTCTTGAAGATAGGCATGGTACCAAAATCTTGTAAAGTTTCTGTGAGAAACTTGATATGTGACTTAACTTCTCTAAGATTGTTCATGCATCTACTTCTTGAAAGTTGTGTCTTCTCTTAAACTTTAGAAGTTGAACACGAAGAAACTGTGTCATTGTGAAGAACACTTGATGTTTGAGTTTGCAAATTGGTATTGGTATTTGACATTTTGATGTTGTGAATGGATATTGGATCTTAAGTAGGTAAAGTGATTGTTGTTGTGGATTGAAATCAATTAACGTTTACGGGATTTTACAAGTCTTTTATTAAAACCGAGACAAGAATGGAATCTTTCGCGGGATTTTACAAAATCAAGAAGAAACCGTGAAACAATAATTATGGTTGAAATCGTTGTTGAAATTGAAGTATATGAGCTTTTGTTAACGATTGATAAGCTTAAACGATGACCGGTGTACAAACTTTGAGCTTGAAATGATTAACGGTTGATTACAACTCAATTAAGGACAAACGGTGCACAAACGGTTCACTTTGGATGACTAACGGGCTGTTTTATAGCAATTAAGGACTAACGGTGTAAACTTGTTTCAACTTGGAGAGTTAATAAACAAAGAAAGGACTAATGGTGAAATTTACTTGAAACTCAGGGACTGCATGTGACAAATGCCAAAAGTTGTTAATTAATAAAAAGAATTCCCTCCATTTTTTCTTTTTTGTTCGTTTGAAATTGTAGAATTAGGGTTTATTTTCGGTTTGAATTATAATCGCATACGGTTATCGACGGTTAAATGTGAATATACAACGTTGATCGAAAAAGTGTCACGATCACAATGGTAGTGATTAAACGTCCCGTAATGAACCGTCACACGAAATGGAAAAACCAAAAATGACTCGAAACGAGTAAAGATTGTTCCTGTTGAAGTGTTAAATTGGTTTCCTATTGCTTGTGAGTAGTTCGGTTCACACTAGATACAAGTTGTTCGGTTATGTAGTTCGGTTGACATTGAAACAAGTTATTTGGTTCTCCTTGACATGAGTTGTTCGGTTTGCAAATGAAATAGGTTGTTCGGTTCTCCTTGAAATGAGTTGTTCGGTTTGCAAATGAAACAGGTTGTTCGGTTCTCCTTGAAATGAGTTGTTCGGTTTGCAAATGAAACAGGTTGTTCGGTTCCTTCACAAATAACCAAAACGTACTATCGTCCTTGTAGTCTTGTCATTTTCGTCCTATCTTTGATCTTCAACCTTGGACCACAACGATGATAAGAAAGAAGCCCAGAAAATAAGCCAACTAGAAAAACTAAGCACTCGAAATAAGCAACTTTTAAATGAAGTAGGCCACGAGCATAATAACCCAATGAGCTACTTATAAGTTGTTTGAGACTCAAATAAGTGACTTTAGACGTTGATGTGTTGTAGTGTAGGGTTGTTTTTATGATTCAAGTTTTACATTTATATTTTGCCGACTCAACCAAAAATAATACTTTAACTGGCAGTGTACCCGATCGGTAGTAGTTTCGTGGTAAGTAGGGTGTCGATCACTGAGAGCGAGGTTAAATCTATCAATTTAATTAATATCTTGGTTATCTAATCTATGTTAATTCTATTATGATCCTATGTTAAACCTATGTCAGTCTAAATCCTAATTCTAATGGAAAGGGGGGGTTCAGCCTGAGAGACTGGCACGGTTTGGTTGGTGACTACAATCAATTCAAGAAGAAATATGTTACCACGGAAGCTAATTACAAAAGTAAATGGAGTGGTCGAACCTTATATAAGAACACTGTATTAACCATTATTAATCCGATTAGAACGTTGGTTTGTTTATTTAGTGTAATAATTTTTTCTCTCGAGATGGCATATCATTCTTAAGACTTAGGCGTTACATCATCCTAAACCTAGACACGTTACGTCTGTCACAATTAAAGCATCCGCATAAAGCATCCTTTTTTGTTAATTATAATCTATCTTAGGGATTAAAGCAATGGTGATCTTGTTAAACCCTAGCTCATAGAGACTTTACCCACTTACCGCTTAATGGAAATCTATAAACTAGTAGTCCACTTGTCTCATTATCTATCCAATGAATAATTAAATGTTATTTGTTGAAATTAGCTAAGTCACCTGCTGAGTCAAACAACGATCAATAACCATTGGCAATATCCAATTTAACTGTTATGCCTACATGTGTATCCGAGACACAGTTTAAGAAGGATTATAATTGTGTAAATTTGTTGAATTATCTAGGTCACTTGCTAGTCAACACGATCAATAAACTATTGGCAATATCCAATTAACTAGTTAAGCCTGAAGCGCATCCTAGATACAGACTTAGAAGGGCAATATTTGTATAACTATTATTCTAGGTGTATAAATTACTATATGAAGAGCTATCCCGGACTCTAGATCCGCTTGGTCCACTTAGCTAGATCTAGTTGAATGATAGGTCGCGTACAAAAGCGCGTAAGCAAGTATAAATTGATAAACATAAACAAGCAAACAACGATAAATCAAGAAATCGATATAAACAAATACTAAACATTTAGATCTTCATAATAATGGCTAATACCCGAAGGTATTAGCCTTCAATCGTCATAATAAATACAAGAGTAATAATTTAGACAAGGTAAACTAACCGAGTTAACGAATGATACCAAAAACTGAACGATTACTAAAGTATATGGAATTACACGATGTCTCTTATGGAATTGAATAAGTTGCTCGACCACTTCTGCTCTTTTTCTCCTCTGAAAATCGACTTTTGTGGTTTAGGTATCGAGAATATATTTTAGCACACTTAAAACTCGTTTTTGAGTTTTCTATTTATAATGTCTGGAAGTCAGTTCAATACGGCATATCCAATGGGTTGGATACGGCGTATTAATCTTTAATCTCCTGTGGTCTTTGGTGAGTGCAGGCACGGATACGCCGTATCTTCTTGATGGATACGGCGTATTGGTCTTCAAAATAGTAATCTTCAAAATATCTTCATTTAAGCTCTAGAATGCGCGCCTTTTGCTATGTTTCACCAATTACTCCATAATTACTGCAATTCTCAAATATAAACGATTAAGTAACAATTCTTTGCAATAACTATACAAAATGGGTTATTATCGTGGGATAAATGATGCTATAAAATAGACATTATTTGATGTCATCAAATATCCCCCCACGTGAATCCTACTTGTCCTCAAGTAGCCTTTAGAAGTTTACAAAAATGTATCCCTAAGGATATTTTCCGTTTAAAGCACTTATTCAATCTATTACAAGTACACAACCAAACACTTCAAGAAATAGGAAGATGAAAACACTCAAATCACTCAACTAATCTATGTGGTAACATGTAACTAATTCGCTCAATTGCTCGGTCGTGACGAGTATTCTATCATAAGCTTGGCAAGGATACACATCTCCACCACTAAAGCCAAGGAGTAACAAGTTTATAAAGGTAAATATGGGTTTTTGTATGGAAAGGCATACGGTTTGATCATTCTACAATCTTTCACCAGAAGTACCACTCCAACAAGGTAATTGAAGCACACATACACACCTGGAATTCCGGGATAGACATGAGTGTTCGATCACATCCCCATTCGAATTTAACCAACGGTTAGGATGAAGAATGATATAGGGTAGGAACCTTCTAACTTTCACCAAAAGTCATAAACCAACAAGGTACAAGACATGCATACACACCCGGAACGCCGGGATAGACATACATGTTCATATGAATCCTCATTCGCGTAAAACCAGAGGTTAATCATTAGGTGAGAGGGAAGTAAATTGTTGTTAAATAAAAATCAAGAAACAAATAGATTAAGGCTTAAAGTACAAGTTGCTAGACACTTATTTTCCCGACCGTTATTATGACAAAGACACAACTATTTACAACGTCTTGATCATAGATCAAAAACAACAACCTAAGTTGGCGTTCCCATAACGGTCAACTCCCCAATCATTCCAAAACTTTACATACTCTACAAGGCAAGTGGCGATATCTTCCACTTTGTACAATACTCTACATCGTTGATTTTTGTCGACGTATCAACGAATAATCGATCCTTCGTATAATTCCTTCGGTAATGCTCTTTGCGAAACGATTATCTTCAAACTTTCGTTTTTTTCTTTTTTTTACCAAACTATTCTTCAAATCTCGGTGTAGTTTCACCATCTTCACCATCATAATAATTCCGGATAATTCCTTTGGTAATTTCTTCGTTCTTCGGTTTCACCAATAATTGTGACGGTAGTAAAATCACATGAGCTTTGACTACTAATATACATTCCCATTTGCAATGTGCAAATTTCTAACCGCACCAAAGATAGAAAATGACACAAGACTCGGGAAATACAAACTTTACACTTTAAGCAACTAGCAACTGTAAATTAAACTTTAATCTAACAGGGTAGGTTAAGGTGTAAGGGTGTAACGAAACAAATAGTTGGTGTAAATTCCTAAAGGATTGGCTCTACGGGTTGTTCTAGTGGATCATCACTCTAAAGATGAGAGTGGAAGGGTTTAACGAGAGGTTAACTAACCGGTGTAGTTAGTTAATAAACAACATGTATATAGCGATTTGGTTTGTAAATGCCAAATGATTTACCAAATTTAAACAAGTTTACTCTAATTAATCCATAATAACTCATTATTTGTGGTCTCGAATAGATATACCAAGCCAAGTTTCTAAATCTACAACATCACCGGCCACTCATATTTTTGTCGAATTGGGTAAACATTTGAAACGGAAGTTATAACCTCACAAATATCTAACAAGGGTTATTGTGTGCGGGCTATGTAACATGTAATTTCACAAAATTATGCTTGAAAAAAATTGAGCATAATTTAAGCTTTTTATTGTGAAAAATAAGACAAGTGAGTCATACTAATTCCATCCGCCCCCACTTGAATTATACAACATCACGTAGTAATATATAAAACATTAAATACGAGAATTTAAAAAGAATTAGAATGAAAACTCCCCCAGATAATTCCTCGGTAGATTATCCATGTGAGATTTATTTAGCGAGATTTGGTTGACAACCATCTTGAGTTTCAAGACTCCAAAACTTCAAGATTTCCATATTTCGTAAATATCTTCAAGCTATTATTCTTTGATATTTCCTCACGAGGTAGACTAGCGTAAAATATGAGGAAAAACAGTGCATTTCCTATCATTGGTCCTACGGTTAATTAAACTAAACTAAAACAATACAAATAACGGGTCAGTGTGTGGAAACGGCATCAAGTTAATGAATACCGGCGTAATTCGCAGAACTGACAATAAATTTTTTAAATCATCAAAATAAAGACTGATAACGCCAGACAATCAATAACGCCGTAATGGGGTGGAACGGATTACGCCCGTATGAAGTCAGGGAAGACAGACCCGATTAACAAAATTAAATAACATTCGGGTTGTCTCCCGGGAAGCACGTTAGTTTACAGCGAAGCCTTTAAGTAGACTTTTTCTTCAGCTTTCCTTTTTTAATACAGCTCTAGTCCCCAACCCATCCTTCGTCATCATACGAAGAGATTCTTTGATACTTATGGCATGCATTATTGCTTGTATCCTTGCTAGAATTGTTTATTTATCTTTTTAATAGCAACAATATTTCGTCTTGTCCAAATGAATACATGCTCATCTCGAATCTTTGTGATCGTGCACACCAGTGGCTCATGAACTTCACATAATTCTTATCTTTCATTATCATCATGATTTTTCTTATAATAACATCACGATATGTAAATGTCCCATCATCTTATGTGTTCATAACTTGACATCATCATCATCATCTTTGATAATCCTTCCATGAAAGCCTTGTTTTCCTTTAAAGCTTCGTCCTTAACTCACTATCTTCCAAACTTGTACCAACTCATAATGGAGTTGATTTTTCCAATAATAAATAGTATCCCACATTCAATACCAACTACATGTTTGGCCATTTTTGAACACCCATTTTATAATTGAAAGGCGTTTCAAGTATTAGACTGGCTTCGTTATATCCAAACGCCAGTGTCCAGTCCATCATTCTCATCAACCATGTTACAACAAATCCTTATTCTATACGTAGTTCTAGTCGTCTTATATTCATCATAGTTTTAAACCCCATAATTATCCATTGTAAGTAGTCCGGATCTAACCTTTATAAGATAATTAAATTCGTTAATGCTGAACAGATAAGGTGACTCCGGTAGTCCAAAAATATAATAGTGTCGATTCTCAAAGACTTCAGCAATTTCATGTATTATCAGAAAATTCTTCATCAGTGAGCTCTACTCCTCATCTACCCCTGATCCAGTAAATCCATAATGCTTTCATAGTATAATGATCCATTGTTTTGTAGTTGAAAAACTTTGATCCCAACCATTCAGTAAATGCAATATCAGACGGATCAAATCCCATATCATCAGCTTCATGCTCCGAATCATCACTAGCTCTTAAAGTCACATTGGATGTTACAAATCAACTTCATTATGTGAATAAATAATCATCCATTTGCTTAATCAACAGACCTTCGACTTGAAAACATCAAGTGTGAATCGCTGAGCTAGCGAATCACTTCGACCTTAATATCCTTAATTTACTCGAACTCTCCCTTTGTAACCTTTGTCATTCTTGACTTGAAAAAAGAACCAGAAAAATTACAATAGAACCACGAGAGACAGGTAGAAAAAAGTTTGGCTAAAAGTTCCAAGAAATTTTATTCAGAATGATTAATACCCGTTTCCAACGGAAGTGGAGTCGCCTAATAATCTGTATGGGAATTAAATACGTTGTATTGGACAGAGAACTGGATACGCCGTATCCAGTGGAAGCGGATACGCCGTATTCAACTGTCGACCATAACAGTGTATTCAAGAAAAACAATTAAATACACAAACAATTAAACACACAAATATATACAAGCAAACAATTAAAGACAAATATACAGAATATACAAGAATATACACTAATCTAAATTATACTAATCCTAAGGGTTAGATCTAATCTAATGTTAAAAACCAAAATATCAAAATAAAAATCAAGATTAATTTTCACTCCCCGGCAGCGGCGCCAAAAACTTGATGTTTTGTTGTGTGGTGTATATTTTATTGATTCAAGTTTTAAATTTATATTTTGCCGACTCAACCAAAAACAACACTTTAACGGGCAGTGTACCCGATCGGTAGTAGTTTCGTGGTAAGTAGGGTTGTTTTTTTTCCCCCCCCCCCCCCCCCCCCCCGATCACTGAGACGAGGTTAAATCTCTCAAGTTAATATATATTGTTATCTAATCTATGTTAATTCTATTCTAATCTAAACCTATGTTAAACCTATGTCAGTCTAAATCCTAATTCTAACGGGAAAAGGGGGTTTTCAGCCTGAGAGACTGGCACGGTTTGGTTGGTGACTATAATCAATTCAAGACACTGTTACCCACACAAGCTGATAGACAAAAGATAAAAGAGCGGTCGAACCTTATATAATAAAACTGTATTAACCATTATTAATCCCGAATTATACGTTGGTTTGTTTTTATAAGTGTAATGATTCTTCCTCTCGAGGTGGCATATCATTCTTAAGACTTAGGCGTTACATCATCCTAAGACCTAGACACATTAATTTTGTCACAATTAAAGCATCCGCATAAAGCATCCTTATTTGCTGATTATAATCTATCTTAGGGATTAAAGCAATGGTGATCTTGTTAAACCCTAGCTCATAGAGACTTTACCCACTTACCGCTTAATGGCAATCTATACACTAGTAGTCCACTTGTCCAACTATCCAATGGAATCAAAACGTTATTTGTTGAATTAAAAAAGTCACAGTGCTAGTCAACACGATCAATAAACCATCGGCAATATCCAATTAACTAGTTAAGCCCGAAGCGTATCCTAGACACAGACTTAGAAGGACAATACTTGTGTAACTATTATTCTAGATGTATAAATTACTATATGGAGAGCTATCCCAGACTCTAGATCCGCTTGGTCCACTTTGCTAGATCCAGTTGAATGATAGGTCGCATACAAAAGCGCGTAAACAAGTATAAATTGATAAACATAAACAAGCACTCAACGATAAATCAAGAAATCGATATAAACAAATACCAAACATTCAAATCTTTATAATAATGGCTAATACCCGAAGGTATTAGCCTTTAAACGTCATAATAAATACAAGAGTAATTATTTAGCCAAGGTAAACTAACCGAGTTAACGAATGATACCAAAAACTGAACGATTACTAAAGTATATGGAATTACACGATATCTCCTATGGAGTTGAATACGTTGCTCGACCTCTTCTGCTCTTTTTCTCCTCTGAAAATCGAATTTTGTGGTTTAGGTATCGAGAATATGATTTAGCACACTTAAAACTCATTTTTGAGTTTTCTATTTATAAGGTCTGGAAGTCGGTTGGATACGGCGTATCCATGTATTGGATACGGCGTATTGGGGATTTCTTGGAGTAGGGACCACGTTTGATATCTTCCAGAATATTATATTGATTCCATATCTTGAATACGGCGTATTGAGTCCTCTGGATACGGTGTATTGATCTTTATTCCTTTTGTGATCTTTGGTGAGTGCAGGCACGGATACGCCGTATCTTCCTTGATGGATACGGCGTATTAGTCTTCATAATAGTAATCTTCAAAATATCTCCATTTAAGCTCCAGAATGCGCGCCTTTTGCTAAGTTTCACCAATTACTCCATAATTACTGCAATTCTCAAATATAAACGATTAAGTAACAACTCTTTGCAATAACTATACAAAATGGGTTAATAACATGGGATAAATATGCTATAAAAATAGACGTTATTGATGTCATCAACGACCATAAATTCATTTTTAAAACTACCGTTCGGAACAGGTTATGCTTGCAGCAGCCTGCTACTTCGCCTCGATTAATATTTAACAACTGGTTCACCTTCAGTCCTACATTCTACAAACAAAAGGTGCATCATGCAATGAAGATTAATTCAAATGATTTTGCTTGGTTTTCAGCAAGTTTTATTGCAATATAGTAAAAAAGTTCCTAAAATTATATACAACTGTTAGATCCCGATACCACATATACATGCACTATGTAACTAATGGGCAAAAAATGGCACTTAAGGATCTAAACACGTAATCAATTATCTCATATGATCTTAAAAGTATTAACATTATCTGTCATTTCCATGGCTAACCGTCCAAAACACAACAAAAAGATGAATATTTCAATTTTTCATCTCTCAAGTCGGTGTTTAAGTTAAAAAATCTGTGTTCGATTTGGTAATCAAAACATTATGTGTGATTTCCATAAGCATGTGTTTCTCTTGCATATATTTTGCGAACTTAATGTCACATAATGAGATTTTCATATACCCAACATAATTTGTAATGATTAACAGGATCTATAGTTACGAAAATCTACCTTTTGATGTAAAGAGCATTAATGCGACATGATGATCATTCAGAGAACCAACGTGTTAACTTATGAACTCCTCTATTTTGAGCAGTGGAAGCCCTACGCTTCCCCCCAACGCGGCAGATAATGAGACTGAACCGCGAGCTCTGTTTCGCTTAAAAAGAAGTTTATAAAATAACTTTGGAATGTAAGTTTGATGAGAGTGAGCGAGAAAGCCTAACCTGTTTGGTTGTATTGAAGGAAAAGAAAGGCTGGGAAGTATTGACAGGATAATGCCAACATACAAATGGGTGTGCTACTATTTAAACCTTGGTACATATATTTAAGTATACTAAATAACAAAGATGTCCTTTTTTCATTAGAAATATTATCTTAATACCGTTCAACTTTCTGAACAATAGCCATAGACGATCAACATCTCATATTTGAAAATAACTAACCTCAGTGCGCTTTTTAATCATAGCTAAACTCCAATCAAGTTGAAAATCATCCAAAAAAGTGAATTCCATGTAAAGCTTTCAAAAGGGCCAAGAAGAGAAAATAGTTAGATGATTGTACCATACCACCTAGTTGCACATGATGAAAAAGAGAGTGGTGGTTTGCTATAGTTGTTAAAAAATTTTTTAAAAAGAATGAGATCACCATTGGTAATAACATGCCAAAGATCTAGATCTTTTGATTTAACATATTTCTCGAATCTATTTTTCCAATAAATAAAATTATCGCTTTCAAATAGTGGTGGTTTTTGCATGGATTGCCCTTCTAGATATTTTTCGAAATCCATAGATCGATCCAAGCTTTAAAATACAATATATTTAAAAAATCTTGAGTGACCTTGCTCTGATACTAATTGTGGAAACTAGAAGGGGGTTGAATAGTTTACACGTTTATTTTGCGTTTAAAAAGTTTACTTTCAAAAATGTATAGATCCAAGTTATATGTTTAATCAAATCACAATATGAACAAGCAATAACTATTTGAACTAAACCACGATAACAACAATAATAATGTAAAGAGATAAGGAAAGAAGCAACCAAACCAAGACACCAAGATTTTATAGTGGTTCGGCTACGAAGCACCTCTTCGCCCTACTCCACTCCCCGAGTATCTGACTCGAGATTTCACTATGTCAACAAGCTCCCTTTAGGCAGAGAAAATTGTTTACACGTCGCTTACGTTATTTTTCGACACTAAACTAAATGTCAAGTCCTAATCTTAGCTAGAACCAATCTATCACTTCACAAGATATACACACTCACAAGATCTACACTATTGGATCCACACAATATCCGAATCACACAAATACACATGATAAATACAATGGACTTTTGGTACTTAGAAGAAGAGAGGAGAGATCACTAATTAATACTTCGCTTCTTGACGAATACGAGTGTTCTTCTCTTACACTTGAATGAGGGGGAAGAGATAAGAAGAAGAGATTAGATCACTTGAAACAAGATCTAAGTATGTTAGTGATCAAGAGTTTTAGTGAGAGAAAAAAGGTTTAGAGAGACAAAGAAAAGACTGAAAAATTTCATGCAAAGAGGAATGTTTTTCTGCTAGGAATGGGCCAGTATTTATAGGCAGGGAATCCCAACGGCTATCTGGGGGTGGTCCCGGCGGTCCCTTATATATAAGGGGGCCGTCAGGCCTATAAGGGAGCCGCCGCATATTTGTATTAATAAAGGCATCCAATCCTGGCGTGTGAGCCGACAGCAAAAAGAAGGAGGAAAACGGACGAACAGTCCCGATATAAGGCAACCCTTCGGGGTTTGCCATGGTGTTTAACTAGGGGATTGAGAACATTAATTCAGCATAGTTTGTAATCTTACTTCAATTTATTATGGTCAATTTAATTCTATTATTATTTTGATTGAGCTGATCATGCGGTTTAATTTATTGTTGTTATGTTATTGATTATGCTTTATTAATTGTTCGTTCGCATTCAATTAATTAATTATCTCTTTGATTATTAAGTTATGATTTTATTGTCTTGTTTGCATCCTTATTAATTTATGTAGTATGCTTTGAAATCCTTGAACTCCCTGCTAGGTCTTGATTTTAGGTTGGGTGTGCATTAGGTAATACGTGACCATCTGAACCTTAATGTACACGATTGATTACAAGGGACCAATACTTGTAGTTGTTCGACCTTGACCCATAAGGCGAACCTTTAGCATTAAAATTTTAGTTAAGAGTGCAAGCTAATGAGGAGACCACCTGTTAGATAAAGTGTATCTCATAAATTAAAAGGAACCCTTAATGACTGTAGACTAAGAATAGGTCAATTCTCCATGTGAGTTCATTCCACTTGGTACACATAGGTTAGGTTACAACTACAAAATTGGACCTAACGAAGTTGGACCCTTTCTAAGGTTGGAACTAGACATTGCACATAAGATCATTGAATATTGTTATCCTTCCTAGTTGTCTGCTACTATACCAATTCCCTTTTCGACAGCAAGGCTTACCACCCAAGCATCCTACAAAAATTCTTCTAAAATTCCAAACAGCTTTCTTTCATGCTTTCTTAGGTAAAATAATAAACCAGTTAGACAATTACTGACATAAACCATTCTTTGGGTCGACACCCGTGCTTATCAATCACTACACTATACACGATAGGGTACACTGCTCTTTAGTGTGTAGGAATAGTCGAGGTAGTTAGGGTTTTATAAATGTAAAACCTGTTGTAGTTTCTTTTAAAGGAAATCACGCATCAAGTTTTTGGTGCCGTTGCTAGGGAACGGTTTTTGTTGTGTTTGATTGTTTAATTGAAATGTGTATGTTTGTATGTGTTTGTGTATGTGTGAACCTTCCATTCTTCTCCTATTTATGTGTGCTTGCATGTTTGATTAAGTGTTGTTACGACATAATTCTTGGGATTACGAAGTAACTTGTTCTGTTACGGCGTAACCAGTTCAATTGGTTACGGCGTAACTAGTATTATATAAAAAAATGGTCTCAGATTTGGTTATGGAGTAACTTGGTAGTGCCGGTTATGACATATCTCTAAACTAGGTCTGAGACACCAAAAATAGTTTGGGCATCGCTTGAACCTTAAATTTTTTTTAATCCGCCTCTGTTTTAATATTGAGCCTGTCAACCTTAATGTTTTATTCAAGTGGTGTTTATGAGTCAAGTACTTGCCAATATTGTATGCTCCTCTTCTTTTGCTCAATTTTATTACACATTTAATGCACAGGTTTGTTAGTGTGCAGGATGAGCAATTATGAACAGATTGAGGAGATGACGTGAAGATTGGACATGATTAGAGATGTCCAAGAAGCCTGTGGTGGAGGCTTGAGTCTAACTTAAAGACTCGGGTAAAAAGAAAAATGCTTTTCAGGAGACAACCCGACCTATCCTTGTAGATTGATTCATTTTCTTTCTGTATTTAGTTGGTTTTGTATTTTTCTTACTTGATTTTGCAGTGGTAACGGAATTCAAGATCACATCAAATCGTATTCATGTGGTTCAAAATGTTTCTGTTTGGGCGTAACCACTCCGGTTACGCCGTAACAAATCTATATACGGCGTAAACATCCTCTTACGTTACGCCGTAACCTTATTTAAAACAGAATTTTCAAAATTAAATAACCACATGATTACGCCGTAATCCCTTCCTGCAAATCATTAAATGTTAGAAAATTTTACAAAACCGTGTATATTGGTAAATGAACTTTGTGGGTATGTTCTCTGGAAACCCTCACGAGACTTCACTCGTCCACTTGGGCTACCAAGTGGTTTAAAAGGCTTGTTGCATACGCTAAATGCAACCGTGATTCTTACGAAAGTGAGTTAGGTTTTGTATAGTTTTGTATATTTTGTGCTATGTGCTTTTTATCTTGGTAGACGCTTTTGGTATTAGTCTTTCTTGCAGCTATACAGGTAACGCACTTGGAGTGGTTCTAGGATACTAATCAAGCTGCAAGGAAGCACTACAAACCGTACTAGTCGAATGTTATACAGGATGGTAGAGATGTTTGTGATGGTATATGTTGTTCGAGGAAGCAGACTTATAGCATGGCTTAGAGCATGTTGTCTCTTCATCATTTCAAGCAAATCCAGGGGAGTTTTCCGTTCTAATTCTACTCTTTTCTATAAATTCATTTCCTTAATGTACAATAGAAACATTGTACAAACCAAGTGGGGGGATGGGAGCAGAATTATCACTTGACCAATATCTGCCTTCGATTTTCTAGTTTTCTTTGAAAAATTGTGCCAATTTTAATTATTTTTTTTGACATGTTTTTACTAATAAACTAGAATTAATCTTTGCGGAGCATACTATAACCCTTTATTCAAATTTGTATTTGACTAGAGCGTGCACATGTGTTCTTGGAATGGTACTCACATGTTTTAATAAAGTTGATGAGAAAGTGAAGAGTGCACGTATGTTAGTGGAATAGTGCACGTATGTTCTAGAAGAGTGCACATATCTTGGAAGAGTGCAAACATGTTTTTGAATGACATGCACATGCCTAATGATTCTGTTTTCATCTATTATAT
This sequence comes from Tanacetum coccineum, assembly GCA_026074375.1. Taxonomy (NCBI): domain Eukaryota; kingdom Viridiplantae; phylum Streptophyta; class Magnoliopsida; order Asterales; family Asteraceae; genus Tanacetum; species Tanacetum coccineum. Next base: position 17,088 of record BQNB010139493.1, read on the forward strand.
ACAAAAATCCACCAAATATATGAGTGTGCCGATAGTATTGTAGACTTTAGAACTTGGCATGTACATCATTTCGAGACCTAAATGATTACCAGGAATAGACAATTTGAGAAGGAAACGTATTAGGAATTCACCTAAATAGCCTTTATGTGTGTGTATAAATGGCCCCTGTAGCTCTATAATTAAATGGGTAGTTAAAGATGAGAAGAGTTTGTTTTGTGCTCCAAAAGAAATGGGTGGGCGTGGTCAAGGACGGAACTTAATGGGGACCGGGAGGGGTTCCGGCCCCCCTAAAATTTTCAGGCACAAGTATATTTTTAATCCTTATACTTTGTAAAGCTAAGCATTATTAGTACAAATGTTAAAAGAAAATGTAAATTGCCCCCTTAAAACAAATACATTATAGTTTGGCCCCTCTAATAATACTTGTCAAGTTCCGTCCCTGGGCGTGGTGATGGTTTGTTG
>BQNB010139494.1:0-17549 GCA_026074375.1 Tanacetum coccineum
GTGCTATATTTATGATCTTCATTTGCTTTTCAGGGTTAAAATTTAAGGATGATATTAAGATATTTCTAATCTAGGTTTGTTTGTTTAAAGATAATAGAAGGTATCCGCGCAAAGCAGCGGTTTCAGAAGCATTAAAAATAAAAACTAAAATTAATAAAAATATATTAAGATAGATGTTTAATTAAAGAGCACAAAATATTAGAAAATATGGTGAAATAAAATCATTAAAAAAATAAATAGATAAAAAGATATTTCAATTTAAAAATAAAAGTGATTTTTTTAATTAAAAAAGTGAACTTTAAGATGTGTTTCTTTAAAATGAAATGAATGGTAAAGATTGCACATAACAAAAGTTGTTACAAAAGGTTGTTAGAAGGATATGTTTGTTGTTAAAAAGAGATATTTCTATAAAAAAAAGGAGACTTTTCAAAAATGGAATGTCCCAAATCTATACTATTATATAAAACATTTATAATTATAATGTGGGACCCATTAAAAATTAAGATAAGGAGGTGCAATCTTGACCATCCATCTCATTTTTGGGAATCACATCATAAAGTGACATGTGTCATCTTTTGATTAGAAAATCACCTTTATTTTCAAATTGAAATATCTTTTTATCTATTTAATTTTATTTTGATCTAATTTCACCATATTTTTAAAAATTTTATCTTTAATTCAACATCTATTTTGATATATTTTTATAATTTTTTTTTATACATTTTAATGGGTTTATTTTATGTTGATTTATATTTTTTTACAACTTTAATCTTAATTAAATATAAACTTGATACGTTAAAACTATATACTTTCGGAGATAGTGTTGTCTTTTTACATGCGAGAATGATGATGTTAATATGGTGTTGCGGGAAAGTTACGGGAAACCCCAACGAACACATACATTTGTGAAACGAAATTACTAAGCGGGTAGAAAATTATGTAAAAAATTGAGTTAGTAAATTTTTTATTGCCGCCGCTATGCGCGGGTAACCAACTAGTGCTTTATAATGTAGTATAGATTGTCACAAAGTTACAAGTTCAACAACACCATATACTACAATATGTACAAAATCTTACCTTTTCAATTTTTCGGTATTGATTTTTTCTTTGCAGGGGTTCTTCCAACCGTAAATTTCATTTTGATTATTTGACTATGTTTTATTAGTTTGAAGTTTCTCTTTTTAATTGTGTATACACATGTGTTTCATTCTTGAACGCCTTACTGCATAATGTACAAGATAATATTTATTTTCATCATCTCTTTAAAATACCTGTCAATTTAACAGGTCATTTAGCTAGTGTCTAAATATAAAACTCTTAGGCAAGAAAGCGCATCCAATAAGTATTCATCTTTACCAAAAGCCCATTACACTTGTTGAAGCCATTGTCCATCTCGTTATGTAAGTATAAAACTGGGCCTATGGTCCAAAAGTTAGGGCAAACATACCCTATCCCCTAAAATTTAGGGCAAACATAGGGCAAATATGTCTAAGCGTTTTATCAGTAAGCCCAAAGACCCAATCCCCCACCGATACGTACAGTCTAATATATGATTTTTTTCTGGGTTGATAAGCGAAATACATGAAAAAGCTCCGGATGAAGAAACCGCCGCCGCTGTACCGGAAATTCATGGTAAAAGAAAGTTCAGATAAAGAAAAAAAGAAAAAGGTATGTAATCCTTATATACTCATCGAATTAGTGGGCAGTAATGGTACTTTAACATTGCTTATGAGAAGGTCTGATTACTACATTGTTGCCATAAGGAGCGGTGGCAAAACATATGTGTTTGATGACATGTTAGGGGAGGGAATTAATGGGATACCTTTGGGTCGAGGTATCAGGATCTAGGTGGTCTCGGATTGGCAACATTGAATTACAAGGCATTTCAAAGCCGGGTTAATACTTTGATAACTAAGATTGAGAATGATTCTGTAAATGTAAATGTTGTTGAGTCGACAAGCAGCAGCATCAGTGTCCCGGAACCCGACTCAAAAGAAAATTACCTTGACAAACATAACCGTTCATATTGTAAGCATCTTCAGAAACAGAAATCCAAATTCACCAATCCCCCCAAACAAACAAGGATTGGTGATAGGTTGGATTGGAGACCAATGATTATTAGTGTTGTTGTTGTATCTGAGTCCGCCAGAAACGTCTTAATGGCTCGCAAAGTCCATCAATCACAGTTATATCCTCGTGCAATCTTGGACTACTCCTTTTCGGCTGCGAGTAATCAATTACCGCCGCGTTCAGCGACCCGACTATCAAACCACGACCGCTACTTGTGGAGGAAGAATGCTTCCAACAACGAATCTTTGTATGGACACTTTTCGTTGTCAGCATTTGACGGAGTCACAATTAACAATTGGTCCAACGCGAGCCAAACAACTTATTATCACACTCCCGACCCAAAATGCATGTTCTTTCTTACGGCAAAGGAGGAGGAAATCCTAGGAGGAAGTGCTTTGATGGAAGAAGATCATGCAAAACAACACTTTCGAATGTACGTCAAACCAAGTCCTAGGTTATGCTCATATGCCATCTCGCTGAAATGCAAAAAACGGGTTTGTTTTTAACTTTTTTTTGTTTTTCTTTTTTTTCTTCTGACTAACATGAGCTCATATAACTTACTATTGTATGTCATTCAGGTGGCTAAACCGGATTCTCCGAGCAGCCAGGTATTTTTTTGCATTATGGTACACTTTCTGATAAGTGGATGTTAGCCCTTTTTTTTGTTGCTAACCTTTTTAATTCACTTTTAGATTGTTATGCATAATGCATTACCAAAGCCAAGCATAGCGGGGGAAGTTGAAGTTGTTGAGATGATCGGTGACGGATCGTGTAGATTGCATGTTGAGCTGGTATGAGATCTTATTTTTAAATTCACCTCAGTACTCACCTGATGCCCACATCTACTCTTTCTGATATTGTTTTCTTACATGTTCCGGCTGAACAAAAGGACGTTGTTCATTATTATCTTAAGGTGTCTCTTGATAAGCTTTATACTAGAACCTCGAAGGAAGTCTCTCTTTCATGTAATGTACTCTGCTCTAAATGTCAAGGGTAAGTTTCTTGACATCATTATCTTAACCTGGCTTTGAAATGCCTTGTAATTCAATGTTGCCAATCCCAGACCACCTAGATCCTGATACCTCGACCACCGCTGACTGGCGTTGACCACCGTTGACCGCCTTGTTGACCGTCGTTGACCGCTTTTTTGGCCGCCTAGAATAAATCGAGGCGGTTTGTGGCCGCCTAGGCGGCCACCTAGACCGCTTTTTACAACACTGGCATAATGCATTACCAAAGCCAAACATAGCGGGGGAAGTTGAAGTTGTTGAGATGATCGGTGACGGATCGTGTAGATTGCATGTTGAGCTGGTATGGGATCTTAATTTTAAATTCACCACAGTACTTACCTGATGCCCACATCTACTCTTTCTGATATTGTTTTCTTACATGTTCCGGCTGAACAAAAGGACGTTGTTCATTATTATCTTAAGGTGTCTCTTGATAAGCTTTAAGCTAGAACCTCGAAGGAAGTCTCTCTTTCATGTAATGTACTCTGCTCTAAATGTCAAGGGTAAGTTTCTTGGCATCATTATCTTAACCTGGCTTTGAAATGCCTTGTAATTCAATGTTGCCAATCCCAGACCACCTAGATCCTGATACCTCGACCCAAACCCTAAGGGTATCCCATTAATTCCCTCCCCTAACATGTCATCAAACACATATGTTTTGCCACCGCTCCTTATGGCAACATCATAAACAATGTTAAAGTACCATTATTGCCCACTAATTCGATGAGTATATGAGGATTACATACCTTTTTCTTTTTTTCTTTATCTAAACGCTTTCTTTTACCATGAATTTCTGGTACAACGGTCGCGGTTTCTTCATCCGGGGCTTTTTCATGTATTTCGCTTATCAACCCTAGAAAAAAATCATATATTAGATTGTGCGTTATAGTATCGGGTGGGGGGATTGGGTCTTTGGGCTTACTGATAAAAGGCTTAGACATATTTGCCTTAAATTTTAGGGGGATAAGGTATGTTTGACATATAAGTATAAAACTGGGCCTATGGAGGCTAAAAGTATTATTGCAAATGTGTACACCTATATCTCTCTTATGGATGGTCTATGCAAAAACGGGCGTAGTTCTGAGGCCATGGAGCTATTAGAGGTGATGATAAGCAAACGCCATAAGCCCAACATGGTAACTTATAGCACCCTGCTTCATGGACTATGTAAAGAAAAAAATCTTCGAGATGGTTTAAAAATATTTGATAGGATGAAGCTTCAAGGATTGAAACCAGATGCAGGCTTGTATTGGAAAATCATTGACATCTTTTGTGATGGTCATAAGTTTCAGGAAGCTGCAAACTTTCTTCATGAAATGGTTTTTGAGGGAATTCCTATTAAGAGAGTAACTTGGAGTCTTCATGTTAAGATGCATAATACTGTTGTCCGAGGTCTTTGTAATGCAAATGATTCAAACCGGGCATTTCCGATATACAATAGCATGCGAAACAAGGGAATTAGTGTTGAAGCCGAAACTTTTGAGTGTCTTGTTTCTCTTTTTTGTAAAAAACGCTATCTTTATAAAACAATGCATGTTTTTAATGAGATGGGTAGTGATGGATGCACTCCTGGTGAAGATACTTGGAATGAGTTGGTATGCATAGTTTGGGGAAAACAAAAGGCGCAAGACGCTGCTTACTTGATGAGTGAAGTTCTGTCTGGGTAAATGTGACAAAACCCTTTTATAGGTAATTTCGTCTTTTTTTCCTTATAGATTTGATTTTATATTTCCAAATGAACATGTTTATTATGTGTGATATATGTCATAATATCACCATGCCTCTATCTTATGGAGATTACTCCGTATAAAACTGTGTATCATGGATGTCCTGTAGCCTTTTATGTGTCCCTTAAATGTTAAGCTAAAACTATGTAGTTACCCCCAAATTATGTTTCCCTAAAGTTAACTTTAAAGCTTTGCGGTATTGATTTTGGTTCATGTGACTAGAATAGAAACTTGATTCCTAACAGTTTTTTCTCTGTTATCACATAACTGCTGAGGATTTTGTGACCAATAGTATATGCACGGAGAGTTGATCGTCCCAATGTTTGTGGGATGAATGGTGTAGTTTTTTGGTCAAATGAGCATATAAGATTTTCCATCATACGTGTTACAAATTATAAAGCAAATTATCTGATCTTTAATCTTGTTTTGGAGGCAGCTACTTATCAGATTAGACTCTATTCACCAAGTAAATTACAATTAGCAAATTTTATCAAACCGACGCTTTAAACATTCTTACAGTCGTAGCTATCTCTCTAAAGTAGTTTTCTTCTATGCACTAGAAATTTCATTGATACAACATCACTTGATAGTGTACCTCGAGAAATGTTTGATTGTTTACTATTTATGATTTTAAATGGATAACATCTAGCATAGAAAATGTTGTGATCCGTTATATAGAAAGATTTTGTTGATAGTGTACCTCAAGAAGTGTTTGATTGTTTTACTATTAATGATTTATAATGGATAACATAAAGCGTTGGAAATGTTATAATCCATTTAGATAGAAAGATTTTGTTTCGCATATAGTATATGAAAAAAATTGTATTCACTGTACTTCAATATCACTTGCATCGCTCAAGTATTAGTGAATATACTTCCAATGTATTTTTAATTATATAAACATTGTTTTAAGTGTAACCAATATAGAAAGTGTTTCAAATTTTTGGGTGCTAACCATTTTTGTGGTTTTATTGTGCAGGTTGCAGCTTAAAAACTACTACAGTACAAAAATTAGGGGATGTGCGTTATATAAAATGCTTTGCCATTTTGAATGCTATTGAGCAATGCTATAATATATTCACAACATTCATTGGTCTAACTCAAGTCTTTTGGGACCTTCATCTTAATGTATTAAGGGGCAATGTTATGTTATGTCTCAGCAAGTCTGTCATGGCGCCCCGACTTGTGTTTTGTTCATGTACAGGTAAGGGGAAACATTTCACATTAGTCTTTTGAACATACAAACCTTTTGCAACCTATATAGGGACACAAGTCCCATGATCATTTAAGTCATGTATTCGTATATGTACGATGCTGTATTTTGGTTCTTAATCTATGATCAAGAGTCGCAGTAACATTTTACTGGATTATGGATTGACTTATTATACAGTTTTGCAAAGTGAAGCTGTCTTTATCAGCATTTAATTTTTATCTAAGAGATTAAGCATAAATATAAGCAATTACAAAACTGTTGGAATTTTTGGTGAAGTGTAGTTGACAAAAGTTTTTTTGAATGATCAAACAGAGTAAAAAGTGTTAACCTAAACCTGGTCCCTTTATGTTGCTCGGTTTTGACCATAACCTGCAACTGTGACTCGTTTATTTTTGTGCTGTGTAGCTAAATAATTCTAATCGAGTTTGGAAAAACTGAATTATGATTTGTTATAAATTCGAATCTATTTTGTACTAAAACTTATCAAATCACGACTCAATCGACCTTAAATTAAGCGTATTGCTTGATAAAGTTCATTTGCTTTGCAGCATGGTAATAAGGTTGAAGGCTTAACAAGATGGCTATAATGCTGCGCTAATGACGCTCCATCTTATCTATAACAATATTTTAATTCTTCTACTAACAATGATACGATGTTTTCCCAGACAATGGAAAATCTAGTGGAACTGTTTTCAATGATATACAAAGCACACACACGTAGCATGTGAGTAATTACAGTGTTGTGTCGGATATGAGGCGTACATCATACATATTCTGTTCTTCTCCTGTACCTGCATCGACAACAGTTTCCAGTTATACTTGGTAAACTTGGTACAAGAATATCAACTCGGGTGAGCAAAACGGACCGCGGAGCGGACCGGACTGAGAAACCGGACCGAACTTATTTCGTCCATCCTTTTTCTTATTTTTGATCCTTGGTCTGGTCCGGTCCGATTCGGTCTTGCGAAAAAACCGACAATTATGCCTTGATTGACCGGACCGGACCGAAGACCGAACCGGACCGGACCATTTCGGTTCGGTCTTCGGTCCGGCGTTTTGGCCAAAGTCGGTTTCGGTACAATCCGGTTTTGGTCAGTCCGGTATGATTTTCGGACCGTGAGCACCCTTATATCAACATAACATGAACTGCTCATGGTCCAAAAGTAATACTCCTTCAGTCCCATAATTATTGTCCAGAGACATATACACACTTTAAGATAAACCTCATCATTACAACTTTTTATTTCTTACTTTTTTGCAGAATGATAATTGACCCTTAAATAATTAATTTAAAACTTATATTATGGTAAACTTGAACTAAATTCTCTATCTATTTTTGGAAATAAACAAATAATTTGAGACAACTTATATTAAATAATGGATAATAATTTTAGGACTCCACTGCACAATTCAAACTCTCCATGCTAGTAATATAACCATAACCCAAACGCCAATTACGCATCAGGCACCAGCAAAAATCAGCAACAAAACAAACAAAAATACCGGTACAATAGTCATAATCAAAATAATCATAAAATCATTTCCCTTGATTTCAACCAAAAAAGTGAAAAAGAGAATTGATTGGCACACTTAATTTTTTGATTGGGACACTATAATTTATGCATAATATAGTTCTACAATTTATTTTGCTCACTGTATACTTATACAATGAATGTCCTAATAAAAAAATGAGTGTGCAAATCACTATCCAGTGAAAAACCATCCATCCCACACTAACTTGTTAGCAAACATTTGTTAGTAAAAATACCATTTGTTAGTGATGGATTCATGTTTGTAATAAGCTAAAAATATTTTAAAGCAAACATTTGTTAGTAAAAATCAAGGTTATAAATAACGTGAGGCGTGGCTTGGCGGCATGGCCAAGCCTCACGCCTTTACACGCCTTTACGAGCCATGGCGTGTCATGGCGTTTTTAAAGCGTGAATTAAAGCGTCACAAAATATGAAAATATTTATAAATTTATATATTTATATCATATTACAAATATATTGAGTTTACAAAAAGTGTCATACATAAGGAATAAAGTCAAGAAACTATCTTTGCATGTAATCTTTTTCATTTCTGTATAAAAATATGATTTTTATCGAAATTGAATTCAAAAAAGCCTCCATGCATCACGTTTTATCACGCCTTATCACGTTTTTCACTCTTCATCTCACGTCAAGCCTTAAGCCCAAGCCTTGATCTATTGCGTGGCGTGAAGGTCACGCCTCGCGCCTTTGCGAGGCCTTAGCGGCGCCATGACGCGCCTTTTAAAACCATGGTAAAAATACCATCGGCATCCTTATCTATACTACATTACTACATATAAAAGAGATTGGTATCTCTCTCCTATTAATTATTTAAGTAATACATATTTATATGCACATTGTACAAGCTATCTATATTACATATGTATTTATTATATGCACATTATACAAGCTAATATAGCACGTCGGTTACAAAACTTGAATTAAATATTATCATTATGATCATCTCCACTATTAATTTAATAAAAACATGTTAAAAAATAATTAAATTTTATACCACTGAAGTTCAAAAATTAATATTAAATGTTGGTTGCACAAATGAATTTTCTAATTCGGCGTTTCGTCAATATTACTATCATTATCTTAAAGTCGTTATCACAAAAAATATGTAATCGGAAAGTATCGCTCACCAAAAATTTGATTACAGGGACCCGCCGCCGGATTCCGCGGGTACCCTGCTAGTTAGTCCAAGAAGAAAAACAAAAGATTAGTCAATATCTAAATTAAACCAACCCATAACAACACCACTTATAAATCAACCAAATACATAACATATCAGACTTCCAACTTGAAATAACTACACTAGCAACTACCATCAAATCCCAAACACCAAACTGAACCTCTAACTCTAACCAACTCAATCACATTCTTTTTCTCACATATTCACATCTTTTGTAAGATTTTACATTCATCTGATAATAACTAATTAAAAATCCCATCAGTATAGCATACTAAAAAGACTGGATTTTATAATGCACACAATCTGTTTGATAAAATGTCTCAAAGAAAAATCATAATTCAATTTTTACTAATTTTTCCGTTTTTCGTATGGGTATGTCTGATAGTTAATGGGTTAGATTGGGATTGTTAATTTAGAAAGCATACAAGCAAATGCAGATGATTTACTGTCGATTTGAGACGTGAACTAAAAACTAATAATGATGACAAGTAAAGCCATTATTAAATGGCCGAAGCAAGTAACTACGTCGTTAGTTGAGCAGTTGATTAAAGCGGAAAGGAATGTAGAAAAAGCTCTTATTGTGTTTGACTCTGCTTCGGCAGAGTATGCTAATGGATTTCGCCACGATGAGAAGACGTATGGAGTTATTGTTATGAAGTTGTTGTCGGCGAATGAGTTTAGGAGAGCTGAGGATATTGTTGAGAGAATGAGAAAAGAGGAGTGTAAAGTTACCGAGGATATATTTTTGTCAATGTGTAGAGCTTATGGACGTGTGCATAAGCCTCATGATGTGATGAGGATTTTTCAGAAGATGAAGGAATATGAATGTGAACCCACATTGAAAGCTTATATTACAGTTTTCTCGATACTTGTTGATGAAAACCAGTTGAAGGTGGCTTTGAAGTTTTATAGGTATATGAGACAATTGGGGTTTCCTCCTAATGTTCCGTCACTTAATGTCTTGATTAAAGCTCTTTCGAAGAATAGTGGAACTATGGATTCGGCAATTCGAATATTTCATGAGATGCCTAATCACGGGTGTATTCCAGATACCTACACGTATGGAACATTGATTAACGGGTTGTGTAGAATAGGGAAAATTAGTGAAGCCAAGGAGCTTTTGAAAGAGATGGAGACTAAAGGCTGTTCAGCGAGTGTTGTCACTTATACTAGTTTAATTCATGGGTTATGCCGATTGAATTATCTGGATGAAGCTAAGGCTTTGCTTCAAGAAATGGAGGCTAAAAGTATTATTGCAAATGTGTACACCTATAGCTCTCTTATGGATGGTCTATGCAAAAATGGGCGTAGTTCTGAGGCCATGGAGCTATTAGAGGTGATGATAAGCAAACGCCATAAGCCCAACATGGTAACTTATAGCACCCTGCTTCATGGACTATGTAAAGAAAAAAATCTTCGAGTTGGTTTAAAAATATTTGATAGGATGAAGCTTCAAGGATTGAAACCAGATGCAGGCTTGTATTGGAAAATCATCGACCTTTTTTGTGATGGTCATAAGTTTCAGGAAGCTGCAAACTTTCTTGATGAAATGGTTTTTGAGGGAATTCCAATTAAGAGAGTAACTTGGAGTCTTCATGTTAAGATTCATAATACTGTTGTCCGAGGTCTTTGTAATGCAACTGATTCAAACCGGGCATTTCAGATATACAATAGCATGCGAAACAAGGGAATTAGTGTTGAAGCTGAAACTTTTGAGTGTCTTGTTTCTCTTTTTTGTAAAAAACGCGACCTTTATAAAACAATGCTTGTTTTTAATGAGATGGTTAGTGATGGATGCACTCCTGGTGAAGATACTTGGAATGAGTTGGTATGCAGAGTTTGGGGAAAACAAAAGGCGCAAGATGCTGTTGACTTGATGAGTGAAGTTCTGTCTGGGAATTAAATGTGACAAAACCCTTTTATAGGTAATTTCGTCTTCTTTTGCCTTATAGATTTTGATTTTATATTTCCTAATGAACATGTTTATTATGTAGTATGATATATGTCATAATATCACCATGCCTCTATCTTATGGAGATTACTCCGTATAAAACTCTGTATTATGGATGTCCTGTAGTAGCCTTTTATGTGTCCCATAAGTTAAATGTTAAGCTAAAAAAAAACTTTTTAAATTTAGTTACCACAAACGATGTTTCCCTAAAAGTTAATTTAAAAGACTTGCGTTTGATTTTGGTTCATGTGACTAGAAACTTGATTCTTAACAGTTTTTTCTCTGCTGGGGATTTTAGGACCAATAGTATATGCACGGAGAGTTGATCGTTGCAATATTGTGGGATGAATGGTGTAGTTTTTCCGTCAAATGAGCATATAAGATTTTCCCTCATACGTGTTACAAATTATAAAACAAATTATCTGATCTTTAATCTTGTTTTGGAGGCAGCTACTTATCAGATTAGACTCTATTCACCAAATAAATTACAGTTAGCAAATTTTATCAAACCGACGCTTTAAACATTCTTACAGTCGTAGCTATCACTCTAAAGTAATTTTCTTCTGTGCACTAGAAATTTCATTGATACAACAGGACCAGCATCCAGGGGCGGAGCCAGAAAAAAATTCGTAAGGGGGCAATTTTTTTTTTCTTTTTCTAACAGCATATAACCATCTTCAGTTTTAGTATGCCAAGCTAGTTACAAAAAGAAACTATAAAGAAAAATAAAAAAACTAAATTACAAACAAAAAATAAAGAAAAATATAAAAAAAGTTGAAAAAAGTACACCCTTACTTTTAACCCACGTGATCTTTCGAGATAGAGAACAAAACAAAACCTACTTTTTTTCTTCATATACTCCTTTGTACTTTTCTTCACCACTCCAACAAACCTGCTCCACACATAGTTCTTCCATGGTGTTTTTCATGTTTACCACTTCAACAAATAAAATCGGCTCCACCTTCTAAAAAGTTCCCTAAAATCCGATTTTGAGTTTCAACTTAGATACGTAAGACGCTTTTTTTTTGAAAGGGGGGGGGGGGGGGGGGGGGGGTGCCCCTTACCCAAATAATGTTGCTGTTAATTTTTTTGAGTATTTAAAATTAGTTCTGTAATTTGGCCCCCCAAAAAAGTTTTTTTGCAGATGTAATTTTTTTGAGTATTTTAAAATATTTCTGTATTTGCCCCCCCCCCCCCCCCCCCACGCTCACCCCCCCCCCCCCCCCCTCTCTTAGCTCCGCCCAGCATCACTTGATAGTGTACCTCCAGAAATGTTTGATTGTCTACTATTTATGATTTATAATGGATAACATCTAGCATGGAAAATGTTGTGATCCGTTAGATAGAAAGATTTTGTTGATAGTGTACCTCAAGAAGTGTTTGATTGTCTTACTATTAATGATTTATAATGGATAACATAAAGCATTGAAATGTTATAATCCATTTGGATAGAAAGATTTTGTTTTGCATATAGTATATGAAAAAAATTGTATTCGGTGTACTTCAATATCACTTGCATCACTCAAATATTAGTGAATATACTTCCAATGTTATTTTTAATTGTATAAACATTGTTTGTTTTAAGTGTAACCAATATAGAAAGTGTTTCAAATTTTTGGGTGCTAACCATTTTTGTGGTTTTATTGTGCATGTCGCGGCTTAGAAACTACAAAAAAAATTAGGGGATGTGCGTAGTATAAAATGGTTTGCCATTTTAATGCTATGATATAATCACAACGTTCATTGGTCTAACTTAAGTCTTTTGTGACCCCCATCGTATTGTATTAAGGGGCAATGTTATGTTATGTCACAGTAAGTCTGTCCTGACGCCCCGACATGTGTTTTGTTCGTGTACAAGTCAGGGGAAACATTTCACATTAGTCTTTTGAACTTACAAACTTTTTGCAACCTATATAGGGACACAAGTCCCATGATCATTTCAGTCATGTGTTCGTATATCTAAGATGCTGTATTTTGGTTCTTAATCTATGATCAAGAGATTAAGGTTTCAGTTGTTTTTTTTAAGAAGCACTTTTCACCTCTTTTGTCTGCAAACCTCTGCAGGCAGGTAAAGGTTTTCGTTTTTTTTTGCAACATAAGTGCTAAGAAACACTTCTCACCTCTTCAGACATAAACTTTCACTTTTTCCCACTTCTTCAACACTCACCTCCCACCATCACCTTTAATATTCGTTTGCTTTCATACGTTTTTTACGTTTTTTTTCGTTTTTGTACGTCTTCGTACGTTTTTATACCGAAGTGATTCATTTTGTATGTTTTCATAAGTTTTTCGTCCGTTTTCTTCTGTTTTCGTAAGTTTTTATACGTTTTCATCCGTTTTCATTCGTTTTTATACGTTTTTGGACGCTATTATACGTTTTCATCCTTACAAAAAAGCACAAAAACGTCAAAAAAACGTATGAAAACATACAAAAACGTAAAAAAGTATAAAAGCGTACACAAACGTAGAAAAACGTAAAAATAGTATGAAAACTAACAAAAACGTAAAGATAAACTAAAAAACGTACAAAAAGGTATAAAGCATACAAAAACGGACAAAAACGTAGGAAACGTAAAAAAGTGACAAAAAAGGACGAAAACGTACAAAAAAGTATGAAAACGTACAAAAAAGTATGAAAACGTACAAAAACACTAGTGAAAAAGATGAAGAAAAAAAGAATGAAAGAAGTACTTCAATAGCATAACAAACAAACGGTCTTTTTCCTTGCAGATGAAGACTTTAGATGTACCTCTTCTTCTGCAGACATAGTTTGCAGATGAAGAGGTAAAACCTCTGAAAAAACAAACAAAACCTAAGTCACATTTGACTGGATTATGGATTGTCTTTATTATACAGTTTTGCAAAGTGAAGCTGTGTCTATTAGCATTTAATTTTTAGCTAAGAGACTGCATAAATATAGGCAATTACAAAACTGTTGGAATTTTTGGTAAAGAGCAGTTGACAATAGTAATTTTTTTTTATTGAATGTTCAAACAGAGTAAAAAGTGTTAAACTAAACCCGGGTTTGACCATAACCTGCAACTCTGACTTGTTTATTTTTGTGCTGTTTAGCTAAGTAATTCTAATCTATTTTGTTTTAATTACTGCAACTCTGAATTATGATTTGTTTTAATTTCCAATCTATTTTGTACTAAAAATTGTCAAATCACGACTCAATCGACCGTAAATCAAGCAAATTGCTTGATAAAGTTCAATTGCTTTCCAGCATGGTAATAAGGTTAAAGGCTTAACAAGAATGCTATAATGCCATGCTAACGAAGGTCCATCTTATCTATGACAATATTTTCATTCTTCTATATAACAATGATACAATGTTTTCCCAGACAATGGAAAATCTAGTGGAACTCTTTTCAGTGATATACAAAGCAGACACACGTAGCATGTGAGTAATTACAGTGTCGTGTCGGATATGAGGCGTACATCATACATATTCTGTTCTTCTCCTGTACCTGCGTCAACAACAGTTCCAGTTACTTTGGTTGAGAATAGTTGGTAAACTTGGTATGAGAATCTCAACATAACATGAACTTACCAACTTCAGCTGTGATTCCTGGGCCAAAAAAGGTAGCAAATTTTTGCTGTGGAACATTATTGTTTAACTTGTTAGTTATAAATGACATATGAAAGTGGTGAAACCAGCAGTTAACTCTTAATGCATCTAGGTACCATTAATGCAACCTTCATTTTATAAAATTTACTACCATTTAACCCAAATTGGGTGATTTTGGTTATCATGTTACTTTATTTCAGCGCTTCAATATGGGAAATTTTTTTATAGAAAAGGGTTCAAATGGGTTGACTGTCGTCCAAAGTTTTAAATGCTTACAACCTCCTAACCTGTTTTATTAAAAAAAACTAGATTGTTATTTTAACTGTAATCATATTGATCACATTTATGATTAATAAAATAAAAAGTGAACAACTAGTGTTGGTACGTCAACCCCACCCATTTTCATATGCAGTAAAAAAGTTTGTTTAGCCACCTCTAGGATTGACCAATTTTGCTCTTGGAGATATAATCTAGTAATTGCTATAAAACGACTCACCTGTCTCTTCTCAAAATCAGCTAATTCAAGTGCTTTTGCCTCGAACACCAACACTAAGCAGTATTTACCATCTTCCGTAACCTGAACCAATCATATCCAGCAAGTGAGGTGGATGACTTTTTGTATGGGCATTAGAAAAATATTAGCCTTATAGCCATATACGTAAAGCTCAATATTTCAATTTAAGAGCTTGTAAATTTTTTTACAAGCAGTCTAAGAGAATTGTATGACCGATCATTAACCAGAGCCAAAAATATCATGTATAATTTGCAATGTCATACCTCTTCACGGATTTTCTTTAAAACTGGAGCATTTCTTCGTGCCACACCTGAACCCTGAACCAAACAATGGAATATACCAACATCAGCCCAGTGGAATACTAGAAATTATCATTCAAAGATAAACATTCATATAGTTCACATGAACAAGTACAGTTGCTGACCGCCTGTATACTAAGTGTAAATCTTATGTATAAGGATAGCTTGGACAAGATGCACATAGAGGCGAGGACTTACCAGACCATACTGGAATATACGTTTCAAAGCCTCATCCAAATGTTGCTCATCCCCATAACGGAATCTGATAACATCATCTCTGACCTAATGAAAATGACCAGTTTGAATGGTAAACAGTGGAGGTAGAAGGTGCACAACTTGGTCAACAAATTATCTCCACATACTGAATATACAACTGAACAGCATAATCGCACAGATAGCATGGGAAATAACTCGGCAATACAATTGCATGAGCTATCTCTTACTAGTAGATGTACCGTCTATTTTACTTTTATGAATCCAGTTCAAAGAGTTGATTAGCATTGGATCAAAGACTGTAAAAATTTGATTATCAAAATTAAGGGATTGTTTGCATAATTTTGTACAGGGCAAAATGATCCTTGCACTATCCTCAAATGACACCTTTTGAAGATTATTAACTTAACTAATTTAAGAACATAATATGAAGTCAGTACACCATGAATAAAGCGTTACCATCAGATTGCAGACAAATATTTAGCTAACCTGCTTGAGGATAGGAGTTGCGCATTTTTCTCTTAGAGCCTGAGCATCTGAGTAAGTCAGACATGGGACTGGTTTCAGTTCTGCATACTGCAAAAATGTATACAGTTAACTTAGAGGAACAAAATTAGCATTTTATTGTCAATGCAATTAACATGCAATCGAAAAGAAGCATTCAAGTTCTAATTCATCTAACACTCATAACAGAACGTCGCTTCACAGCCACAAGCATTACAAACAATATATGACATAAATCACTCAGGCACGGCCTAGTGGCAATAGGCTTGTTATATTCAATTCTTGCTAGGTGCAAACAACCCGGAAATGGCCACGCCAACCTCCTAAAAAAGGAGGGCTTTACCCGGTTTGAATATGTGTGGTGATGGGGTTCAAACCCTGTGGATTAGTCGACCAAAAGGTCGGAACCCTTATATCACCGGATGCCGAAGATAAGAGAATGATAAGAAAACAAAGCAAGAATGGTTGACCTTAAGAGCCATCCCGATAATTGTTAGGGGAAATCCATATGTCAACATCAACGCAGACCATTCAGATCCCGGGAGAATATTGAAATATGCTCCAAAACCATAACTGTAATGGGTATGCAAAACAACATTAGAAATGCAGCAAATCAGGCCCATTGTTTGGAAATGTAAAGTAAAACATAAACGCATAATCATGACAGTAGCGTAAGTACTTACGATAAGAGTGATACTCCAAGACCTAGTCCAATAACACCAAACGAAACCTGAAGAAAAGACGCAATGTAAACAAACTTATACATACACTAAAGCCTCCTTTATAAGCAGCCACAAATGAATACATAGTGGGCTTATGGCTTATTTGGCTTTCTGCTTATATTTCATAACCTCACTTTTTGTGGCTTATTTTGAAACTTTTCAGCTTATATAAGCTTATTATGATATGATAAACTTATATTTAAGTACCTTTGCGAGCGAAAACTCATCATCTTCGACTATAGACTTACCGCCAGTAGCGGCAGTAGCTGGAACAGGAGAATCAGCTGCTTTAGCAATAACAAGCTTAAACTTAAGGTAGCTTCTAGACCTTTCAACCAACTGGTCTTGGCTTCGTCGGAGGTTAAAAGAGATAATTTGCTGGTTGCCGGAGAGATTTAACCGATGAGAACACAAGATGTTACCTACTCCTCCTCCGGTGGTTGTTGCGGTTAATGCTTTCATTTTGGTGGCGCGTGTGATTTACGCGAATGAGTGTGAGAGGAATGAGAGGTGGTCGTTAGAAGAAGGAGAAAATGGATTGAATTGAGGTTTGTTTTTAGCCGCCAAAATTATTGTGATGATGGGGCTTTATCTTAACTACACATCTTGCTATATTATACTATATATACTTAAAAGGGTAAGATCGTTCCCCCGAGGCAGCATTAATGCATTTACTATAATACCCGCCCGACCCGGATTAGACATTTAAATCACTCCCGTACGTGTCGCCGCTCCAAAATCTTAGATCCACCGCCCCATTATTATCTCTCTAGATCTTTCTTCCACTTTACAAACAACAGGTCTTTCATCTCTCTATTTTTCTAATCTAGCGTGAATCTTCAATCAACAACATGGTGGTGTGATGGTGGCTTGAGGCTTTTAGGGTTGACATGAATCGAGATAATATTTTTAATCCTACTCTGGTAAGTTATTTATGTTGGTTTCAATCTTAAAATTGTTATATTTTATGTTTTTATTTTGAATTGGTTTTGACCAAAACTTTTGGTTATGCCGACTATGTGTTT
>BQNB010139495.1:0-17549 GCA_026074375.1 Tanacetum coccineum
CAATCATTGCACTAAGTAAACAAACCTGCGTTTTATCGGATTATTCACGGCTGATATGTTTTCCTTACATTAGTTCTTGACCGCTTCTCTATCTTTTATTTGTCTTCTTGTGTGTGTTTATTACTTTACTTATCATCAAAACCTTAGCTTAGATACCCAAACTCGTGCCAGTCTCTCATGCTGAAACTATTTAACTTAGGTTTAGGATAAATTAGATTAATTTAAACTAACATAGATAACTAAAATACTGATAGAATTAGGAGTTAATGCTCTCGTTCTCAGTGGTCGACACCCTACTTACCATGAAACTCCATCTGACCGGGTACACTGCCCGTTAAAGTCTTGTTTTTAGGTATAGTCGGCATAAAATAAATAGTAAAACTTGATACATAAAATAACACCTACATAACGACACATCACTTGCCAAAAACAAAGTTACCTAAATTTTAGAGGTTGTTCCTTTTGAATAACAATCCAATGATTTAAAAAGAAACTTGTTAAAAATAATAAAGCTAAAATGGTTCTTTATAATGCTTTACCTAAAAAGGAATATGAAAGAATTTTTATGCGTAAAATGGTTAAAGATATTTGGCAATCGTTGATAATCACACATCAAGGTAATATCCAAGTAAATGATAATAAAATTGATTTTCTTGTTCAACAATATGAACAATTTACTATCCTTGCAGAAGAATCTATTGATAGCGGTTTTGCTAGATTTAACACTATTATTACTAGTCTTAAAGCTCTTGATGAAGGTTTCTCTAGCAAGAACTATGTTAGGAGGTTTCTTAGGGCTCTACATCCTAAATGGAAAGCAAAGGTCACGGCGATTAAAGAATCAAAAGATTTGTCATCACTAGCTTTAGACGAGCTTATCGGCAATCTAAAAGTACATAAAGTAGTCAGGAAAAAGGATTCCAAAATTTATAGTGGCAAAAAGGAAAAAGTTAAGTCCATTTCCTTGAAAGCTAAGAAAGAGTCTAGTGATGATGAAACTTCGACATCCGGAAGCGATGACGAAGAATATGCTATGGCCGTAAGGAACTTTAAAAAGTTCTTTAGAAGAAAGGGTAAATTTGTTCGGCAACCAAGAGAAGAAAAGAAGTCATTCCGACAAAGAGATGAGAAGAAAGGAAAGAGTGACCGGAAATATTTTAGATGCGGTGATCCATATCATCTCATTGGCGATTGTCCAAAACCATCTCGCAACAAAGATCAAAAGGCCTTCATTGGAGGTTCTTGGAGCGATAGCGAAAATGACGCCGAAGACAAAACCAACGATGAAACTTGTCTCATGGATCAATCATCGAATGAGGTAACTCTTAACTCTTCTCATTATAGTGATAATGCATCTTCTCTTGATAATGATAGTATGCAAATAGAATATGATAGCTTATGTAAAATTAGCTTAAAAGTCATTAACAAGAATAAAATTTTGAAAACTAAAAGAGATCTTTTAGAAAAAGAATTTTAGAATTGAACGAGAAAATTAAGAAACTTGAGAGAAGTAAAGAAGTCGAGATTGCGTGTAAGTCATGTGATGAACTTAAATTCGAAAATGCCAAACTTAAAGAAACTCGAGTTAAATTTGTTAAATTTGATAAAAGTGCTAATTAACTAATAGAAATGTTAAACAATCAAAAGTCACCTAGTTGCAAAATAGGTCTAGGATTTGATAGCGATAAAGCGTCAACAAACGAAACTAAAACCATAAGTTTTGTTGGATCGTCCACTGAAAATGGGACGGATAGATCCACCATAAAGGTGCACGGATCCACCTTATCTGGATCCGTAAGTCGCATCTATGGCGAAAAAGGGACAGAGCACGTTTTATACCACCTATGTCTTCTAGATCGAATTTTGTTATTACTAGGAAGAAACTAATACATAATAACATTGATGAGTCAAAGAAACCGTCTTTAAGACCATCACCTAAAAGCGATATAGGTTATGTCAAAACCGAGTCTAGATCGAAAATACCTCCACCTAGAAGAAACATTCCTTCTCAACCAAGATACAACATACCTCAATCTAGGAGTAACTCTAGACAACCAATTCATCAAAACTTTTACCCTATGAATTGGAACAATCAACAAAATCAAGGCTTCGTACATATGGGAAATTGTATACCATTTCAATATCCTAATAAATTGCAACAAATGCAAGGGATGTACAACACTAACATTTTCGGACCCATGAGATATTAGAGACCAAACACTTGAATATGTTTTTTGTTAAAATTGGTATGCTTGAGAACATGCTTGGAACCGGATGAGTGGATCAAAGATAGTGGTTGCTCCAAACATATGACCGGTAATAAGAGTTTATTCTCTACCTACAAAGCATACGACGGAGGTAATGTTTTTGGAAGTAACCTAAAAGGAAAGATCATAGGCAAAGGTACAATCTCTAATGACTCTCTTACTATATCTAATGTAGAACACGTAGATAACTTAGCTTTTAACTTACTTAGTGTCGGTCAAATTTGTGACAATAAGTGTCAAGTCTTATTCACGGAAGAAGGTAGTGAAATAATTAAAGATGGTAAACTCATAGGAAATAGGATTAGAAAAAATGGTTTATACGTAATGAAATTAGGAAATAAGTCTCAAGACAAATTATGTCTCGCCACGGTAGTAGATAACTCTACCTTATGACATAGAAGACTTGGTCACGCAAATATACGTTTAATTCAATCGTTTTCATCTAAAGAATTAGTTAGAAACTTACCTAAGCTAAAATATGATAAACATTTTTGTGATGCTTGTAAAATTGTGAAGCAAATAAAGCTAAAAATATAGTTTCCACTAAAAGATGTTTAGAATTATTACATATGGACTTATTTGGTCCATCGGCAATTAAAAGCTATGGAGGTAATCTATACACATTAGTTGTAGTAGATGATTATTCTAGGTATACATGGACTAGATTTCTAAAGACTAAAAATGAAGCTTTTGAGAAATTTGAAATATTAAGTAGAAAAATTCAAAACCAACTAGGTAGTTCTATAATAGCTATTAGAACAGATCATGGTCGGGAATTTGATAATGAAGTACAATTCAGAGCTTATTGTGATGCACAAGGCATTACTCATAACTTCTCGGCTCCACGTACTCCACAATCAAACGGGGTAGTAAAAAGAAAGAATAGAACCTTACAAGAGATGTCTAGGACCATGCTTAATGAACAATCCATCCCAAAAATGTTTTGGTGTAATGTCGTTGATACGTCAACTTATATACTAAATACAATATTAATTCTACCAATACTAGGAAAAACTCCTTATAAAATATTTAGAGGTAGGAAACCTTCTTTAGAATATTTTAAAGTATTTGGAAGCAAGTGCTTCATCTTGACTACTAAAGACTATCTAACCAAGTTTGACCCAAAGTCATACGAAGGTGTTTTTCTAGGGTATTCCCAAAATAGTAAAGCTTATGTAGTACTAAATAAATATACAATAAAAGTCGAAGAATCACTCAACGTGACATTCGATGAAAGTCCTCCTTCTAACAAATTATCACCATTTATTGATGATGATGTTGGTGAAGAAGAAGCCATTAGAAAGAATACCAAAATAGTAAATATTAATAATGAAGAAGATGAGTTGTTAGAAGTTGACAAAATCATTAACATTATAGAGTCCAGAAATCATCCACTAGATCAAGTCATAGGAAATCTCAATCAAAGAACCTTAAGATCTCAAGCCCAAAATCATAGTAATTCTTTTGTTTTATATCTACAATAGAACCCAAAAATGTCAATGAAGTATTAAAAGATAAAAGTTGGGTTGTAGCTATGCAATAAGAACCAAATCAATTTATAGCTAATGATGTTTGGGAATTAGTCCCTTTACCTATAAGTCAATCCGTCATAGGAACAAAATGGGTCTTTAGAAATAAATTAGATGAAAATGGTATAGTATCTAAAAATAAGGCTAGACTAGTAGCACACGGATATAATCAACAAGAAGGTATAGATTATGATGAAACATATGCTCCGGTAGATAGATTAGAGTCAATTAGAATACTTCTTGCTATTGCTTATGCAAATTATTTTAAATTATATCAAATGGATGTAAAAAGTGCTTTTCTAAATGGTTTTATAAACGAAGAGGTTTACGTTGCTCAACCTCCGGGGTTCATTGATTTTTAAAAACCAAACTATGTTTATAAACTTAAGAAAGATTTATATGGTCTTAAGCAAGTTCCCAAAGCATGGTATGATAGACTAAAAGCATTTTTGATAAAACACGAGTATTCAATAGGAATGGTCGATAATACACATTTTACTAAGAAATCAAAATCATATCTTATCATTGTTCAAATATATGTCGACGATATTATATTTGGTTCTATGAGTCAAAACTTGTGTGATGATTTTTCAAAAATCATGCACGACGAGTTTGAGATGAGTATGGTAGGGGAGTTGAACTTCTTCTTGGGTCTTCAAATCAAACAAATAGAAGATAGAATATTTTTCAATCAATCCAAGTACATCAAAGAGATGCTAAAGAAGTTCGGGTTGGAAGATTCCAAACCAACCAAGACGCCGATGTCAACGGAGATCAAGCTCACTAAGGACGATGAAGCCGACTCCATAAATAGCTCTAAATATCGAGGTATGATTGGTAGTTTACTTTATTTAATTGCAAGTAGGCCTGATATTATGTTTAGTGTTTGCTTATGTGCTCGTTTCCAAGAGAATCCTAAGACTACCCATTTAGAAGTCGTTAAGCGTATATTTAGGTATATTAGAGGAACTAGTCACTTAGGATTATGGTATCCAAAAGGAACCTGTAGTAATTAATCATTATTCAAAAGATGTTAATTCGCATTACAAATTCCAATTACAAAACTTCTGATCGTGAACATAATCAAGAATATAATTTTATTAGATTAAGAAAATATCAATAAAATGACCAAGATATCTTCAAAATTTACATGTATGGTCAATACATGAAATTACGAAATCGATTGAAAAAGACGAAAAAAACAATCATCGAATTGCAACTCACACTTGTGTTGATGATGTTTTGTTTAGTCCAAATGTTCATAAATAATTATGTTATTAGTAATGGTCAAACTTATGCTAAAAGATAACACACTCCTAGTAGGATCGACTACGTTGGAATTCCATCAAAAATTCATGACAAGTTGCACGGTTCACTCAAAACTTGGGCGTTGACTCTGAAAATTATATCACATACCCCTAATAGTATGTATAACACATTCTAATTGTCAAAAACACAACACCATATCTCAATTTGCCTAAAAATCAACTCTGTCCGTTTTTATGGACACTTGCGGATCACCGATCCACCATACGAAGACCCGCATGTGGTTTAGGTGGATCTGTGTGTCATAGATCGCGGGTAAATAACTGATTTTAAACAAATTAGGAACACAACAAGTATTAAACAAACATATTCACGAACTCAATTACCAAAACCCTCAAACAAACATAACTCTAATCGGAAATTGGAGCAACTAATCTACAAGATCATCAACAAATCATCAATATATAACAACTATTGTAAGTGATTTCATCTTATTTTCTATTTAATTTCATATCTAGGGTTTTGATTTTGATCAAATCACATAATTTGGGGCTTTTAATTTTTCTTGTTATTTTCATGCAATTAGAACTATGATATAACAATGTATAACTACTATAATACTCAAAAAGCATAACTGAAGTGATTCGCCAACAATCAATTTTTGACAAAAACCCAAGTTATGATTTTCACTTCTAGGAACTTTTCAAAACAAAGGTTGTTTAACTACATTGTTAATACAACGCAAAAACATTTTTTTTCATTAAGATCTCATGAATGTATATACGAGATGCTTAATTCATAAGTATTTTTTGTTCCATTCATCTTGAGCAATATCAAACATAGGTTGTTCATCAAGGTTTGCTTATTACTAGTACTATCACTATTATTATTTTATTTGAGTCAAGCAAACTGCACACCCACATCAAGTGCACATAGACACACTTACATTGTATTTTTCGCTTATTGAGTCATTATCATTTATAATATTTTCTCATAGAAATCACAATAAACTCCTTAGATATCCAATGTCACATGAAGACTTTGCAAACCAGTTTATACATGAGGGAAGAATCATCAATAACAACTTCAACACTCAAGTCAATCTTGAAGAAATCTTCCTTAAAAATGGTTTTCAATCCTTCTACCTATTGGATGGAAAAATCTACCCATAATTTCTCTTTGAACTCTATCGATCCTTTCAATTTTACTCATTAAATAATGATTGGTTTGTCTCTTTCAACAGCTGTGAAGAAAAATTTCTTTTTACTTTAAGAGAATTCGAAATTCTTCTAGATCTTCCTCACGAAGGACACTGCTTTTATAGCAATGAATGGTCGCTTACATCCATTCTAAACTACAATAACTCATAAACGAACGATCCATTTTTCACAAAACTTGATCATCCCACGTTAATCATAACTAACATAACTATGAAAAGACTTAATGGAGAAAAATACGACACACTCAACCCAAATTTCCTCTATACTGATGAAGTGTATCCTTATCTCAAAACTACATAAATTGTTATAAGAGAAAACATTCTTTGTGATAATGGACCCAAAATTCAATTATTCGCTTGTGGTGCATACATGCTCTATCGTATCACTACTTCCACTCCATTCAATCTAGCATTCTTCATGGCCAAACGAATGCAACACTCCAAAAACTCTCTTAATGAACCATTACCTTATGGTCTCCTTCTATCTAAGCTCTTAAAATTATTCAAAATAACTCGTTTCTCTCTAAAAAATAAACACTTCATCTCCTTTCATCCCTCTATAGATATGATGAGCAAATTCTCTCCTAATGGTGAAATCATCGATGACTATCATTGTACTCTCCATGATCATCACAATCATGATCGTTCTCAATGGTAATTCAAAACAAATTTATATTAGGATATCTTAAAATCTTAACTAAACTACGCTAACTTAGTACGTGTAATATTAATAGGATAATGTGCAAGTCTATTATATTCTGTGTAATGAATTTCATGGAATTAGGATCTATCTACAACATTACTTGCATCATAATTTGCTTTGTGTTTTGCATGAGAAATGATGTTCTGGTCGTTTTTGTTGAAGTTTGCGACCCACGGATCCACCATATGGTAGAACCGTACATTATTTTGGTGGATCCGTGGATCTCCAGGCCAGGCACCAAAATTTGAATTTTCTTGATTTTTAACTTTTTCTACTTTATCTTATAACCATGCTATGTGATACTATGTGGGATCTTAAACCTTAGGATATAACATGTTCTCCATATAATCCAAGAACCATTATACAAATCATATCACCACTTTCTCCTTATAATCATCACCCTCAAACGCCATTTTCTTCACATTTTCTCCACATTTCTTATATACAACCTTGCTAGTTCATAACCATGACTAGTTCATCCAAAACAAATTCACCAAACTTCAAAAGAAAAACCGCAAGAATGAGTGTCAAGTATCGAAACTATGTCAATCTCACATCCTTAAGTAAAGAACAACCAAATGAGAATACTCCTTCACCACCTCCTAGAAAGAAATCCCTCTCCACCACCACGTGTCTCTCGACCACCTCTCGGCTTTCTAAATTCACCACCCGGATTTGAACCATTGCCATCAACCCAACCTTTGTTTGTTAACAGTAACAACAATACACCTCTCCTCCATAACAATGCACCTCTACTTGAAAACATTCACCATCCACACCAAATCTTAGAAATCAAGATTTTCCCAATCCTCCAAACATTTTGGATTTTGTTCATCCAAATGACATGCCTCACCTCCACAACATGTTTTGTCAATGTTGTAGCACCACAAGGCATGAAATCTAAATGCTCTGAAACCGTGTCAACTACATGTTCTTATACATTTGACACCACCTCGGCTCTCCATCACACCCACCTTACTTTCCACATTAGCCGCATAACCATCTTACCTTACCCCTCAGATTATATGGGAAAATATTTTCTATCCTAAGATTTAGAATTTTTAATTGTTTTCTTTAATTTTCTAGTTTATGCTTATCATGTAATGGCTTTAATGCCAAATTTTATGTTTTATCCCTTATAATGGATTTGACATTATTTTCATTAGTTTTGTTGATGATGGATGTTCATTATGTGAAATGTATATGTGTGCATTTGTGATTGTCATATATATATTTGCTTGCCTACAAACTTTGTTTTGTAGAAACGCATCCATAGCTCGATTACTTGGTGCCCCAAGCAAGGGGGAGTATACACCAAGGGGGAGCCCTTGCAATTTTGTCGTTATTTTTTTTACTTTGCATTCGTAACCAAGTGACTTAGCATTCGTCAAAAACAAGACTTGTAAGGACCTCCTCTACAACACTTTTTGCTTCGACAAAAAAGGGGAGAAGATATGTAAACTCATCTACTAAATACTTATTTAGTAACTTTTAAATAATCATGAGTTTATATTTTGTTATCATCAAAAAGGGGGAGATTGTTAATACAAATATTCGCGCAAAAACGATATTTATATTTAATGATCTTAATGTTTTGATAATAACAAATATAATGTCATACTATGTAAAATTTTACGTAAACAAGTTATTTAGTCAAAATTTACTTGACGTTGACAAATCCCTTAAGGTATGAATATGACATTATTAAACATAGTTAATGATCAAAGAAAAATATTATGATTTGCATAAATCTTTTCTAATCAAATGATTTAAGCTAACACATGATTAATTATAAGCTAGTTATATTAATCATGTAAGACAAAATAAGATTAACCATAAGTGGAAACAATCTTTCCAAATCTTTCTAAATCTTCCCAAATCTAGAAAATCTTTCTTTATTGGTGATAAAAAATATTTCCTTCTAGAAGAATCTATTAAACTAGTTTTAATAAGTACAAAACAATATTTTGTATAGATTTAGGGTTAATCACAAAATGAAAAATGTTGTCCCAGCTCCACCCACAGATCCACCAAAAACACTGGACGGATCCAAGGGATGGGGATCCGTAAGTCGCACGTTTGACTCCCCTGGGACAGATTTGAATTTCAAAAGGTTGCCGATAAATACCAACCTCATTCTTTCATTTCATATAACTCTTGACAAATATTTTTCTCACACATATTTTATCTTTTATATATTCTTTGATCATTATACTTGTTACATAATCCATTACAAGTGATCAACTCATTCCACTCTTTAGTGAAGAACACTCAAGAAGACGTCAAGCTTCAAGTGTTAATAGTTTAGTTGTGTCATCACGTTTGTGATAATCATTCATCTTGTATATCTTGTATTGTGTGTTATGTGTATCATATGTGTATGATAGGTTAGTATTTAGGCCATAAAATACATAGTGTGTTAGATTGGTTCTATCTCGAAGTAGAACTCGGTATTTAGCTTAGTACCAGAAAAAGTGTAAGCGACGTGTACGGTTTTCTCCGCCTAAAGGGAGCTTGTTGACATAGTGAAGATAACTCTCAAGTTGGGTACTTGGGGAGTGGAGTAGGGCGAAGAGGAGCTTCGTAGCCGAACCACTATAAATCATTGTGTCATCGGTTTGATCTTTCTTATCTTTACTTGCTTATATTTCGTAGATTGTTTATTTACTTATTGCATCGCTATCATATACACTTGTGTATATCTCTTGAGTTCACATAAGTCGACAATCTAAGTTTTAATTTTAAAACGGTAAAAACTATTCAACCCCCCTTCTAGTTTCCACAATTGGTATCAGAAGCCAAGGTCACCCAAGATCTTTAACGTATATTGTACATTAAAGCTTGAATCGATCTATGGATTCGAAAACTCCAAGAAGGGGTATACTCCAATGATGGAAAATGTTGACTATAGAAAGTCGCAAGGTGCTAAAACACCTACTGAGGTATAATGTATGCAGATAGTTCCTTACTCTTTAGCCATAGGTTCGATCATGTATGCGACTAGATGCACTAGACCTGATGTTGCCTTTGCGCAAAATTTGTGTAGTCGTTTTTAGCAAAATCCTGGTGAGATTCACTGGACTGTTGTGAAAACTATTCTTAAGTATTTAAGGAATACTAAAGATATGGTTCTTGTGTATGGGGCAAAACCTGAAGATGAGCTAAAAGTATCATGTTATGCTGATGCAAGTTTTCAAACGGATAGGGATGATACAAAATCTCAAACGGGATATGTGTTCGTGCTTAATGGTGGAGCCGTGGACTGGAAGAGTGCCAAGCAAAGCACTACTGCTATGTCTTCTACAGAAGCTGAGTACATTGCTGCTGCTGAAGCATCAATGGAAGCAGTCTGGATGAGGAAATTTATTGATGGACTTGGAGGTGTCATGCCATCGAATAAAAGGCCTATGGAGATGCTATGTGACAATGAGCCTGCATTAGCTATCGCCAGTGATCCTGGAATCTTAAAGGGAGCCAGACATTTTTAGAGGAAATATCACTACATTCGTGAAGTAATTCAAGAAGGTGAAATTGTCCTAAAGAAAGTTCACACAGATGACAACGTAGCTGATCCGTTTACAAAACCAATGCCATTCAATAAGCATTTTGAACATGCTATGGCGATTGGAATTGTTCCTGCTAGTAGTCTCATGTAAATCTGTGATGTATTAGTTAGTATTTGGATAATGGGATGTTAAACGATTGTTATTTTGTTTTAAATGAATTAATATACGTGGTATCTTGTTTTCATTTTTTTATAATAATTATGTCGTATTCTAAAGCTATGTCCATTACCAGTTAACGATATGTGAATATTGTTAGGACAAGGTAAATGTGAGTGTCTGGTTGTATTATGGAGAATACGTTAAGATGATTCTGCCAGCTTTACATGTTATTCAATGAGGTTGAATATTGGATAACCCACCGTGTGATAATCACTTTATGGATCGACGTCATTGGGTGCATTACACACATGGTGAAAGTTATGTTTATCCTTAGACTTGAGATGCAAGCGGGTTTTGTATGTATAGATGGCATTTCTTGATAATAATCCTACCGCTAGTCTGTCAAAAGGTAGTTATAAGATCTATTTTCAAAAGTGTTTTGAAGTACATGACGGACACTTGTAGTCAAAATAGAATTTACTCCTCCACTTGAGTGGGAGTTAGATACTTAATGGGCCACTCTCCGTGGTTTTGAAAGATATTTGGCTATGGCCGTGCCCAACATGTAGTTAAGATGATTCTTTTTACATTTGGTGATCTGAATCAAGTACAGATGGGAGAAACATAATCGTCAAAGTATGGAATGACTATTGATCCATATACATATTTAATATGTATCTGAAACAAAGGGATAAGATTAACTGAATCCATAGAAGGCTGAGTTGTTTTCCAAAAACTGCAAACTCAGGTATTTCTGGGAGCATTGATGATGTTGCTAGACTATTTGTCAATGTTAGTATGTTATATGATATGAATGAGACATTCGCAAGTAAGAGCTGTTGGGTTTGTGCTCATGTCATATGAATATTTATACGGCTAGGAATACGTGAGCCTACGGGGTCACACACGTTATACATTTAGGTATCATTCTATTAATGTTAATAATAATATAATTGTATATTTATTATTTATATTAATTTATGATTTGACGAATAAAAACTAACGGTCGTTAATTAGTTAATTAATTGTAACCAACTAATAAGGCTTTTTAATTAATGTGTAATTAAATGTAATTAACCATAAATAACTAGAAAAGTCAAAAAGACAATCCCAAGGTTGGGGAGACCTTGATTTCGAGTGGCCCTAAGGACCCAGAGGGTATTCGGATTGGGCTTTTGAGTATCCCCCCCCCCCCCCCTTTTTCCCTACATGAATGTATTTTATGTAAACCCTAAATTCATCCCTATATAAGGAGGATCATAGAGCTCATTATTCTCATCCATTGTTTCTCCTTTCTTTTGGTTTCCGAATCGCAACAAAACATCACAACACGGGTTTTCTGGTTTTGATTTCTTGGTGTTTTACATATTCGTTTAGTTAAGATCTAGCATTTCGGGTTGATCTGCTTAAACATGTAGTGTTTGATACGCGTGGAGTGATTACTTACTTTTTGTAACTTGGAGTAGTTTTCGGTAAGCACGTTTATTACACACGTGCGTGTACTCAAAGAATCTCGCATTCGTCACTAGCTTAATTGTTAACAGTATGTTTCCTTATTTATGTTTTATGTGTTAATTATTTATGCTATATGAATTAAATCCGCTGCGTAGCTCGTTTAATATTCTTATAATATTAGGTTATTTAGATAATGATTTCCAACATAGACCACTCGTAAAAACAAAACGAAGATCGAGTTTTCGTATTTGCTGACATACAAAGGACGCCTTGTTCTTATTACGAAGGTACCACGAGGTCGTGTGTTTATAGCAAATTCACAGTCGTGAGTTTGTGTTTTGTTTGTTTTAGTGTGGTATATATTTTTTAGTTAAGTTGGTTGTCTTATTATACTAAGTTGGTGGTGAAGTTAGTAGTAAAAAGCATAAAAGTTGATGTGACAATAAGATGGCGATAATAAACACGGTATTGGGGCCTTCTTATTACACCTAGTGACGAATCCAGTGGAGGGCTAGCGGGTTCTCGACCACGCCCAACCGACAAAAGTAGCCCAACTCTTAGCTTGTGTTTATAATTGAGAACATACACTTTATAAGGTTATGAACGTACTATTAATGGTTTAGAAAAACGCATGTTTATTTTTCGACGGAGAAGACCAACTAAGTTTCGTTTGTTTTTTCAGAGGTTTTACCTCTTCATCTGCAAATCATGTCTGCAGAAAAAGAGGTGCATCTAAGCTCTTCATCTGCAAAGAAGAAGACCATTTGTTTTTTTTTCTCTTGAAGTACTTCTTTCATTTTTGTTTCTTTATCTTTTTACTAGTGTTTTTTACGTTTTCGTCATTTTTTACGTTTTGGTCAGTTATTTTACGTTTTTGTCAGTTATATTAGGTTTTCGTTAGTTTTATACGTTTTCGTTAGTATTTTTACGTTTTCGTCAGTTTTTTACGTTTTCGTCTATTTTTTACGTTTTCGTCAGTTATTTTACATTTTTGTCAGTTTTATTTTACGTTTCTTTAGTTTTTTTACGTTTACGTCAGTTTTTTTACAATTGCTTCAGTTTTTTACGTTTGCGTCAGTTTTTTTACGTTTTCGTCTGTTTTTTTACGTTTTCGTCAGTTACTTTATGATTTCGTCTGTTTTTTACGTTCTCGTTATTTTTTTACATTATCGTCAGTATTTTTACGTTTTCGTCAGTTTTTTACGTTTTCTTTAGTTTTTTATGTTTACGTCATTTCTTTACGTTTGCGTCAGTTTTTTACGTTTGCGTCGGTTTTTTACGTTTTCGTCTAGTTTTTTACGTTTTCGTCTGTTTTTTTACGTTTTCGTCAGTTTTTTACCTTTGCGTCAGTTTTTTTACGTTTCCATCAGTTTTTTTACGTTTTGGTTAGTTTTTTATGTTGTCGTCTGTTTTTTCAACAAAAAGAAATCAATTTATTAATTCACACTTAAATATTTAGATATTTATGCAATTGTAACCCTCGACCTTTTAGAAGGCTGCAACATCGGTTGTGAGCCGGCAAGATTGCAGCTAAAACTTTTTATCTGTCTCGGATTTTTATTTTTTACTTTGGGCTTTCTTTAAACAAGACTTTCCACATCGGTTTGTGAGCTCGGCAAGAGGTAAGAGTAAACTTTAATCAGCCCACAGCTTTTTATTTATTTATATTTTTTATTTTTTTATTCATCATCATTGTATTTATATATATATATATATATATATATATATATATATATATATATATATATATATATATATAATTATTTTTTTTTATATTTATTTATTTAGGAAGACTTCTTTTTGAAAATTTCAAGTATAAATTGGACAAGACTAAAAAATTTTGCTATATATTACATAAAAATTATTGATTTAAGTTTAATCTCAAAAACAGCACGTATATTAATCCGGTTAAGAGCTTATGGGAGGAAAAGCAACAAGTTACATACATGAGCTCTTAAGATTTCCAAATAATCCTTGTTTAGCATCCTACTCATACTTAACTCTATCATTTTTCGTTTCTTCGCGAATTGTAATTTTATGCGAAAAAGCTTAGATAAAGTTAAGGACAAGCTTGAGCTCAAATCACGCTTCGTATCAATGTCAAAATTTACTCTTTATTCTTACCATGCAAGAAAGTCAAAATTGTGACAAAACACTTATTTTATTTTTGAAAATTTTAAATTTTTTTCGTATTTTTGAAATTTTTTGTGGGAAAACGGGGTACGTGAGAACAACGGGCAAAGGTAGGTAAGATCATATCGAAGATATACTACCCCATACTAAAATTAAACATTGTCCTCAATGTTTCCTAGCCTAAGACTTATAAACCCCATACTAGAACTCAAAAAGTCGAATGCATAACCCAAGCATGAAGAAAGTATCACAAAAATCTCAAGCAAGATAAATGTTAGACGATAATAATCTTAGGATATCGAATTTCCCCAAACTAATGGCAAGCAAAGGATAGGAAGCTCGAGTGGTCCGGGACAAAACACCAAACACGAGAGTCTTCAGAAAATTTTGGGTCAATCCTACAAAAAAAATCACAAGCACAAACAACAAGAATCGGAAGAGTACACGCCTCCTCACATCACAATAGAAATAAGAAATAAAAAAATGGATAAACATGGGGTGCCTCCCACGAAGCGCTTTGTTTTTGGTAACCGAGTCACATAGCTTGACTCGATCCCCGAATTCATTCGTCCTTGGAGAAAGTGTGGAGATCCTGGACTACCTTGGGTGGTAAGTTCCCTCCGAAGTAATCCTTCACACGATGACCATTCACCTTAAAGTTTGGACCATCAGGTTGAGATAACTCGATGGTTCCGCATGGAAAAACTTTGGTGATGGTGAAAGGTCCTGACCAACGAGTTTTAAGCTTTCTCAAGAATATCTTAAGACCAGAGTTAAAGAGTAAAACTCGATCACCAACATTGAAAATACTGTTTTTGATCTTAGAGTCGTGAAGCTTCTTCGTCCTCTCTTTATATATCAAAGAATTCTCGTAAGCTTGATCACGAAGCTCATTAAGTTTATTAAGTTGAAGCTTCTGGTGATCACCCGCGGTTGTAAGATTGAAATTAGCATGTTTCAAAGCCTAATATGCTTTATGCTCTAACTCGATAGGTAAATGGCAAGACTTTCCGTACACTAGTTTGTAAGGCGTACAACCAATTGGTGTCTTAAAAGCGGTACGAAATGCTCATAAAGCGTCATCTAGTTTATCGGACCATAAGGCACGGTTTTCTCGAACCGTTCTTTCTAGAATACGTTTCAAACAGCGATTGGACACCTCCACTTGACCGCTCATTTGAGGGTGATAAGCGGTAGCAAGACGATGAGTGACCCCATACTTATACATTACTTTAGCAAATTGATCATTACAAAAATGGGTCCTACGATCGCTTATAATAGCTCTAGGTGTTCCGAATCGGGCAAAAAGAGACTTCAAAAACTTAACTGCAACTCGAGCATCATTTGTGGGGAGCGCCTTTGCTTCCACCCACTTTGAAAGATAATCAATGGCAACGAGGATGTATTTATTCCCACGTGAAGACGGAAATGGTCCCATAAAATTGATGCACCATACATCAAAGATTTCACAAACTTAAATAGCGTTTTGAGGCATCTCATCTCGTTGTGAAATTTTGCCTTGTCTTTGACACGTATCACAAGATTTGATCATAGTATGAGCATCTCGATATATGGTAGGCCAAAAGAAACCGGCATCAAATACTTTTTGAGCGGTGAAATTGACACTATGATGGCCCCCGGTGGGTCCTTCATGACAAGCTTTGAGGATATCACTAGCTTCTTGCCCATGCACACATCTTCGAATGATTTGATCCGCACAAATACGAAAAAGATAAGGATCGTCCCAAAAATAATGTTTAACGTCCTTGAAAAACTTCTTCTTTTGTTGAGTTGTCATTCCTTTGATTATAAAATTCCCCGCATGGAAATTTGCATAGTCCGAAAACCATGGGGTACTTTCATTTGAAATTTTACCAAGAGTCTCTAAAGGAAAATTTTTATTTATGTCTTTATTTTCTAACACATCATTATGAGGATTCTCAAGTCTAGATAAATGATCCGCCGCGAGGTTCTCACTTCCTTTCTTATCACGGATGGTGATATCAAATTCTTGTAGGAAAAGAACCCACCGGAGCAACCTCGGCTTGGCATCATGTTTATTCATAAGGTATTTTAAAGCCGAGTTATCCGTATACACTATACTTTTAGATAAGACAAGATATGGCCGAAACTTTTCAAAAGCATACACTACGACAAACATTTCTTTCTCCGTCGTAGTGTAATGAATTTGAGCTTCGGTCATTGTCTTACTAGCATAATGTATAGGCTGAAAGTGCTTCATCTTTCGTTGTCCTAAAACCGCACCAATCGCGAAATCACTTGCATCACACATAAGTTCGAAAGGTAGGTTCCAATCTGGGACAACTAAGATCGGAGCTTTGGTAAGCTTCTTTTTAAGAGTCTCGAAAGCATCAATACAATCCTTAGAAAACACAAATGGTGTTTCCTTCTCAAGAAGGTGAGTAATTGGTCTAGCAATTTTGGAAAAGTCTTGGATAAAACATCGGTAAAAACCTGCATGACCTAGGAAACTCCTAACACCTTTTACGGTAGTCGGGTGAGGGAGCTTAGCGATAACATCGACTTTAGCACGATCGACCTCAATTCCCGACTTTGAAATTTTATGCCCTAAGATAATTCCTTCTCTACACATAAAGTGACACTTCTCCCAATTAAGAACTAAATTCTTGTCTTCACACCTTTTTAGCATCTTTTCTAAATTAGAGAGGCATGAATCAAAACTATCCTCAAAAACTGAGAAATCATCTATAGTCTTTTCGATCATATCATGGAATATGTCCATCATACACCATTGGAAAGTACCGGGAGCATTACACAAGCCAAATGGCATGCGACGGTACGCGAAAGTTCCATACGGGCATGTGAAAGTAGTTTTCTCTTGGTCCTGGGGATCTATCTAGAAAACAATAAAACTCATTTCTGGCTAATCTTTCTAACATTTGATCCATAAACGGCAATGGAAAATGATCTTTTCAAGTCGCTTCATTTAATTTCCTATAGTCGATACAAACTCTCCACCCGGTAACTAAACGTGTCGGAATTAATTCATTCTCTTCATTAGCAACAACGGTTATTCCACCTTTCTTTGGAACACAATGCACTGGACTAACCCATGGGTTGTCTGAGATCGGGTAAATCATTCCAATATCAAGAAGTTTTAGGACCTCCTTTTTGATTACCTCATGAATTTTTAGGTTAACCCGTCTTTGACTTTGAACTGTGGGTTTGTAATCATCCTCCATCAAAATTTTATGAGTGCAAAACCGAGGGTCGATACCCTTGATGTCGGTGATTTTCCAAGCAATGGCCCATTTATGTGATTTAAGCACC
>BQNB010139496.1:960-17549 GCA_026074375.1 Tanacetum coccineum
GCATAATGCCCTTTCTTACCACAGGCATTACAAGTTACGGATATTGTTTGTAGATTGTTTCTAGTGGTTGGTCTTTTGTTTCTGTAGTTCTTGGTTAAATGACCTATCTTGTTGCAAGTTTGACACTTGACAGTGCAAGGACCTATGTGATGTAGGGTGCATCTTTCACACAAGGGACGATTTCCAGTATACCCATTGGTGGCAGTATAAGTCCTAAAGGTTTCTTGCTTCCTGTTCTACTGCTGGTGGTGATCATTGTTATGGTTGTTATTGTTATAGTTCATTTGATAGTTGTTGTTGGTGATGTTTCCCTTATCCTCAAGCTTTTGTTTACGATCATTAGCTTCTTGCACAGAATCATGCCTTATTATCTGATCCATTAACCTCTGGGCTATGTTGGTGGCTTCCTCCAAAGTCTGAGGCTTCGAGGCAGTAACATTTCCTTCAATACTTCTGGGTAATCCACTGATGAAGACTTCCATAAGTTTCTCGGTGTTTGGTACCATGTTTGGGCATAAGACGGCTAATTCCTGGAATCTCCTAATGTAAGTCTTAAGATCATTTCCTTTCACAACCAAGTTGTAAAATTCGTCTTCCATCTTCTTGACTTCAGTTCGAGGGCAATACTTATTGGTTAAGAGTCTTTTCAATTCGGTCCAGGTGATTTGATTGGCTTGATCTATTCCAATAGGTTGAGCGTATGAATTCCACCAGGATAGGGCATCATCGGTTAAAGTACCGGTAGCAAATGTCACTTTGTTTTCCTCGGCACAGTTGCTACGAGAAAATACCGATTCAGTCCGCTCAAACCAGCGAATGAGGCCAACTGCTCCTTCCGTACCATTGAAGTAGAAAGGTTGACAGCTAACGAACTCTTTATAGTTTCCCGTTTTTGCTACAGGAGTTCCAGTAGGTCCGGTGTTCCTGTTGGGATTACTATCACTTGCCATTGATGCAGCTTGTGCTTTTAGAGCTGAGGAAATGCCATCATTAATTAGTTGCTGGATGGCAGCTAAAGTTATGGCCGGTGTTTCAGATGTTGACGTCCTTTTGGGAGGCATTCTATCAACACAAGATAACGCGTAGTAAGAATGACATCACAAGTTTTGAAAGGTAATACTTAAAAGAAAATGTGATGCTTAAAATGCTTAAAGAGAAATGCTTATTTTTGAATTTTAAGCACTTAGGGGTTATGGTATGATTCATGAAGACGAAGATAATGATGCAATTAGTGGAAATGATGATGAAAGAGCGATAAGTTGGAAACAATAAGATACGTACGGGATTGCCTTTTATAAATAACCTTGCCTTCTTAATTGTACATAGTCAAGATTTGACAAGTGTTTTATATTTTACCAAATCTCTTTGGTAGGATAATGTTATAACATATTCTAAGAGTTTGTTTGATTCTGAGCCGGTAGATGACATCTTAAAGATCTTCCAGATCCGTTTGGTGCTCTGAGCTTGATTTCCAATGATTTGTTCAAGATTGGAAATTCTATAGTAAGCAAAGGCAATCTTATCCTTTTGCCCTAACTGCTTCTTTTGAAGTTTGATAATCTGAGTACGGATTTTCTTAAGTTCGGTCTTTAGTTCGTCACTATTCCTTCGTATGATCATTCTATCAATACGTCCTTCCTCCATTTTCTCGATGTGGTGAAGATAGAGTTCATCTAAGTAATTCAAAATATCTTCGATTTGTCCCTCATGATGTTTCAGATACATCTTAATTGAACATTTTCCTATTTCAAATATCTGAGGTGGGGTAGGAGTATAAACTAAGGAAGATGGTGATACCAAATCACATGTTTGATTCCGAGATGAATTAGATAACGTAGTTGAGGAAGAAGATGGGGAATGGATTCGCTTCTTAGGTGGTAATAGTTCTTCAGGAACAAAGAAATATCAAGGATCAAATAGTAATGATGGTGGTAATACCGGAGATGGAGTCAAAATAGCTGGTGGAGTAATAGGATCTGGTGATGAAATAGGTAATTCCTTAGCATGAAATGCGTGTACGTCCTTCAAATAAGTATTATTGTAGAAAGATGAGAATACTAGTGGGATCATATTATCTGTAGAGTTTTCCGAAGAGTTAAAAGATCTGCTTCCCGCTGAAGCTGAGAAATAATCCGATGAGACCGAAATATAGTTAAGAATATTCATAGAGGAAAAAGTATCCTCAATATCGGAAGTAGAGCGGTTGGGAGAAGACATCGTTCTATTAACAACCTAGTTGTAAATAACATAAGTTATTTATAGTATAATAGTTATGTATCTTTACATACTGATCCGGAATGTAGTGGCACGGAGGACTTTGATGGCTGAAAAAGAAAATGTGGTTATAGTTAAGGTTTTGACCTTGTTCTCTATAACCATGGCGCTGATACCAATCTGTAACACCCCCATTTTTACAATATAGCAGCGGAAGCTAATCTGGGGTATTACTTCATGGAAACAACAATCATAATCATAGAAAACGACCCAAAAGAGACGTTTGTTCAAAAGATACGTTATCATTCATTTCAAATCAGAGTTTTACAAAGGCAGGTCCCAAAATCTAGTTACATACAATGTGAATGATAACAAGTTTAGCCATCTTCGAGTCCATGCCACTCCGTGCCGTATATTGCTCAATAACCTGAGATAAACATGGCTTAAAAAGTCCAACACAAGGTTGAGTGAAATTTCATAGGTTTATATAAACAGTTTGAATACAAGTTATAGTGTAATAATTGTACAAACACAATTATTATGAAAATGTTATTGTTATGATCTTTAGGTATGTTATTTAATACCCGTTATTTGTAATAATTGCAACGAATACAATTATTATAGTAACTGTGTATTACTGCGTTATTGTCTTGTTTGGTCTGTCTGGTCTTGTCTGGTATAGTATAGTCTGGTCTAAGCTCATGGCACACAAACTGACTAGTGTATATATATACCCAAAATGATGTGATATATATATATAGATAATGGCCCTCGGTGTAGGTAATTGCCATATACCTATGAAATAATTTATAGTGGTGTTTGGTTACCTATCCGGACTACATAAAAGGGATTCGTCAATCCCGATAGATCTATCCACAATATTCGCGTTCACCCGTAAGTGATTAATGGTCCATGATAATGAGGGACTTTTAGCATAAAGTAACTTAGACATTAGTCGTAATGGTATATCAGATTAGCATATAACATGTAAAAACACTTGTATTCCTGGTTTAAGCATGTATAAGTCTTTGAAAAGTAATCACATTGTTAT
Organism: Tanacetum coccineum; assembly: GCA_026074375.1. Taxonomy (NCBI): domain Eukaryota; kingdom Viridiplantae; phylum Streptophyta; class Magnoliopsida; order Asterales; family Asteraceae; genus Tanacetum; species Tanacetum coccineum. The sequence continues at coordinate 4,226 of BQNB010139496.1, forward strand.
AAGATAAACGAGTATGTAAAAGAGTTTGTAACAAGCATGTATCCCCCTCGCGGGTTTATAAAACATGTAAAATAAGTAAAGGCGAGGTTATGAATCTCACCTGGTAGGTAGATGTAATAAATATTCTGAAATGAAAGCTGACGACCTTATCACAATCTTAACAGGGAATGTTGATATAGTAAAATGATAGTAAACAACCACGTCACGCAACCTGAGTAAATATGTTGAGTCTTAGGAAGATTGTACTCTAGAACTTTAGTTTTAAGAGTTATGAGTTTGATTGAAGAGTTTGGAATTATTGTATCACTGTTCGGGCCATCATAATTCAGAAGTCATTCAGTAAACGTTTGAGGAGCTAGGGCACTTTAAATCGTAAACCTAACAACTCAGTCAGAACGTAATACCAAGATGAAACCTCTTAATATGAAGCTCCCTAGTATTGTGGTACAATATAGCTTCCGGATGATCGGTTTTAAGCGTTTTATTCAATATCTGGAAATGTTAAGCACGAGAAGCGTTAATTAAAGTTATGTTGGATAATGTTTTGAGCATGATTTTATACTTTTTCAAAATGTTACATTTTAGACCCTTTTCTTGGGTTTGAAAGTTGCCAAAATAGTCACTTTGGAGTTTTGCACTTTTAGACTTTGGTTCTCTCAATTTCGAAAGAATATGCAAGTAAACCTTGGGACTTTGAATAGTGACATAGACCCCTGTAGTTATAACTTTGGTAAAATGACATTTATAGTCCTTTTAGTTATAAGTTTCCGAAAGTTACGATATATACCCCTTGCATGGATTATAATTACAAAACATGTCCAAATTGCCATGCAAGCTTAGTTTAACATTTCAATAGACATTTATAAGTTATAATAAACTAAAATATGAAGTTTTAACACAACGCAAGTTTAAATTAACGATTCGTTAAGCTAGGAAGTAAAACGGGTCAAATTAGGGTTTCAAAAACGGTAAACGCTCGTGGGTTCTATTTCAAATTCCTTCATTAATCAATAAGGTGGTTATTTTAATCACTAGTCAAGCATGGATGGGATTTAGATTATAAACAAAAGTTTACAAGTTTAACCCATCAGTTTAAGTAAAACATGAAATTTAGGGTTTCGGTGTATGGTTTTGAATCAAAAAAGGCATAACGCTCTAGGTTTTTTGAGTTCAAAGCTTTAATATTATGATTTTGCATGTTCATTATGAACATTATTGTATACATGAGCAGACTTATATAGTTTAGAGGTACCTGGTTTGAGCTTATGGCTTAGGAATGGGTTGAAATCGAGGCTTTCGGCTTCGTACGGCTAGAGTAACGACTCTCGGGCTTTGTTTTCTTCAAGGCTTTGCTTCTTGAACGTCTTTTATGATCCTAGGATCATATGGGAGCAAAGGATTGCTGCCTTAAGGGTTATAGTAAGAAGATGGGGGGTGCGAGTTTGAATGAACACACAAAGCCCCTATTTATACCCATTTTCAAGAGTGGTGAGCAAGCAAAGCTTATAATCTGATCTTGACACATAGTAGAGCTAGGGTATGATGTGTATAAGCTAGAAGATGAAGTGTGGAAGGTCTATGAACTAGCTTTGATGAGTTGGTTGCCCCATCTTGCTGCCGTGGCTGAAGTAAGCAAAAAGAGAGGCCATGTGCTCTCATATTTGACCATGGGATGGTCTAAGCAGGTGAATAAGCTGCTTGAGGGATTCTAGAAGAGGTTCACATAAGTTATTTGCACTTGGAATGGTTTGAAATGGGTCAAAATTGAGTATGAAAGGGTTCGGGTCTGTTTTAGGGTTCGACTAGGTTTTCACAAGTTTTCAAGTCTTTATTTCGTGTATAAATGATTAAGGATAGTTAATATATGTAGCCAAGGTCTGATATAGGGAAAGTATTTGCTAGATTAGCAATTGGTTAGGGTTTCTAAACGGCATAAGAATTAAAGAAACGAGGGTCACGGGTTTGAATGTAGGCGACGTTTAGGGTTTTCTTGACTTTCTTGGTTTATATTTTGCATACTCTTGATTAGGAATGATGGAATACAGATCCTAGAGCTTAAATAAAGTATTATCAATGAAGTTTGATTGTTGGTTTTAGTTAAAATGGGTTGAAATTGAAAGAATAAGCTGTAGCTTGGAATTAGGGTTCATATAAGGCTTTTAGGGTTTTCTAGCTTTGTAATTCTCGTACATTGTTGAAGCAAGGATGGTTAATGATGGATAAAGGTTTTTAAACTCATTTTATGGGTTTACAATGACTCTTGGTTGCTTACTTGAGAATGAGATGGTCTGAAAATGAGTAAACGGGTCAAAATCACAATTAGGGTACAATTAGGGTTTCTTGGATTTATTTCTTGTGTAATTGAAGTAGAATGATGAAATGATGATGGAATGATGTTTGAAAATGATTGATAATGTTATAAATTAAGTTATTAAAACTTATTTGAGAGTTGGTTTAGGTTTACAATGGATAAAAATGAAGAAACGTGTCATGGTTTAGAATCTAGCTTGGTTTTAGGGTTTAGGGTTTTGAATTAGGGTTTTGAGTGTAAATATGTGTGTGAAGGCTTATGAATAGAATAATTAGGGTTTACACATTGTATATTAAGTGTAGTAGCTTGTACACAAGTGATGGTGAAGAAATTAGAATGAAAACGGAGGTAAAACGGCTATTTTAGATGTCATGCTTAATGACTTGTACATTGTGCTTTGAAAACTTGTACTTGACTTGGAGGGAGTTTATATTTCAAATGAGATGTTATGTTACTTGTATATATGCTTTAGTAGCTTGTACATTCACTTTAGATATTAACCTTTCATGGAATTTAGGGTTTAGAGGTATATGATAACGGTTTAAAGCCGTTTGAATATTACGTGGTGAATGATAATATAGGAATAATGTATTTGTACTAGGATATGATGTGATATGTACTTGACACTGTTATGATGTTTTGATTGATCATATATGAGACGGGATAGATAGTTGCGTGAGCTCGTCTACTTTAGTTATGTAAGTTATATGACATACTGAGATATTGACAATGCAAGTAATGTAATAAAGCGAAAAATCTTCCCGTTCCACATTGTGTTCATGTAAACAATAGGTTGATGAATAATTCTTGGGGTGTTATATATCTCACGTACATTGTAGTCTTGTGATTAGTAGATCATGCCTGTAAACAAGACAAGAACAAACCGGACGCCATGACTCTAGAATCCATTTTAAAGCTTGATCGAGTTTAGGGCAATCCCAAAAGAAACTGAAATTTATACTCAGGATGATGCAAGCCAAAAATTTCGGTGAGACCTGAGAACTGCACTGTGCAACCCTTCACATGTCTCGTTCCTTACACGATTTCATTATAATGCCAACCCTTGAACTTCAAGGGAACTAAAGGCGTTGTTGGCTTGTCTTAATGGCTCGAAAAGATGGAATTAGTATTTCACATTAGTGGTTGTGCCATTGACAACCAAGTAAAGTTTGCTACCTGCACTCTGCTAGGTGCTGCACTAACCTGGTGGAATGGTCATGTGAGAACTTTAGGCATGATGCTGCCTATGCTATGACTTAGGGGACTCTTAAGAAGAAGTTGACAGACAAATATGGTCCATCATGGTGAAATCAGAAACTTGATATTGAACAAATGTGAGAATCTTCAGGGTCAGGGGAAACGATGTTGTAACCCTATACTCAGTGTTTCAGAATTGCCTTGATGTGCCACAATTTCTTGCTGAATGAGACCGAAAGGTTGACTTAGTACATCAGTGGACTTCTTGATACATTCTTGTGAAGTTATTTGCAAGACCAAAAACTCTTATGATGCTATCGAAAGTGGCCAATGACCTTGATGGATCAGAAACTATGCACTTATGTAGAAAGGCAGAATGACAACAAAAGGAAGGTTGATGATTTATCAAGAAACAATCAACAACCTCACAAGAAGCAAAATATAGCTAGGGCATATACTGCTGTGGACGGTGAAAAGAAGCTTATACTAAAAATCACCTCTATGCACCAAGGTTCAATTACCACCACACGGGGCAATGTTGCACAGGAATTGGTTCACCTTCGTCTCCGGTGTGGAATGCAAGAGGTTATGGTCATGCTCATCAATCGATTTGTCAGGTCAATACCAACATACAACAGCTAAAACAAGATCAAATGAAGGAGGCATGCTATGAATGTGGTAACACTATACACATAAAGAAGAATTGCCCAAAATTGAAGAACCATAGGAATGACAACGGGAATGGCACAGCTCAAGGAAGAGCTTATGCTTTGGGAGGAAGAGATGCTAGCCCAAACTCTAACGTCGTCAGGGGTACGTTTCTTCTCAACAACCGTTATGCTACAATTCTGTTTGATACTGGTGCGGATAGGTGCTTTGTATCTACTACTTTTAGTGCCTTGATTAACATTGCCCCCACTACATTAGAAAATCAATTATGAGAGAATTAGCCAATGGGAAATTCATAGGAGTTAACACCGTAATTCATGGTTGCACTCTAAAACTTCCTATGAATCTCCTTTCAACATCGACTTATGTGGTATCCCACTCCCGGTAGTTTTGACATTCCTTATTGGATGGACTGGTTAACAAAGTATCATGGAGTGATCATCTATGACGAGAAGATTGTACGTGTTCCTTTCGGAAGAGAGATGTTAAATTTTTCAAAGGCAATAGGAACAACCAAAAGGGAAGATCTAGAGTAAATATCATTTCACGCGCACTAAAGGCATGTTAGTATTTGTCTCAAAGGGATGTGATGTCTTTTTGGCACACATTACCACGAAGGAAGCCAAAGACAAGTCAGAGGGGAAGCGACTTGAGGACGTGCCAATTGTCAGAGACTTTCCTGAAGTTTTTCCTGAAGACTTGTCGGGTATTCCATCAGCTCGACAAGTAGAGTTCCAAATTGATTTGGTACCCAGTGCTGCACCAGTAGCACGGGCGCCTTATCGGTTGGCACCATCAGAAATGGGAAAGAAAATTAGCGGAACAACTTCTAATAACTATCGGTCAAGGGATGTATAGACCCCAGCTCTTCACCCTGGGGAGCTCTGGTCTTGTTCGTCAAGAAGAAAGACGGATCATTTCATATGTGAATCGATTATCGTGAACTGAACAAGTTAACAGTGAAGAACCGTTATCCACTTCCTAGAATTGATGACTTGTTCAATCAACTTCAAGGGTCGAGTGTCTACTCGAGTCGACTTTACGATCAGGACTACCTTGTTTAAGGATGTTCGCGGAAGAAGACATTCCCAAGACCGCAATTAGGACGCGTTAGGGCATTATGAATTCAAGTACTTGCCTATTTGGTTTGACAAACGCACGGCGGTTATTTATTGGTGTGTGGGCACTCATGAATCGGGTGTGCAAACCTTATTTGGATAAGTTTGTGATTGTCTTTATCGACGATATACTAATTTATTCAAAGAACAAGGAAGAGCATGAAGAGCATCTCAAATTAATTTTGGAGTTGCTTAAGAAAGAGGAGTTGTACGCAAAATTTTCCAAGTGTGAATTTTGGATTCCAAAAGTACAGTTTCTCAGACACGTGATTGATAGCAAAGGCATTCACGTGGACCCAGCAAAGATCGAGTCAATTAAAGATTGGGCATCTCCTAAGAGTCCAACAGAGATCCGCCAATTTTTAGGACTTGCCGGTTACTACCGCAGATTTATCGAGGGCTTCTCCAAGATAGCAAAGTCAATGACTAAGCTGACTCAGAAGAATGTGAAGTTTGACTAGGGAGAAAAGGAGGAAGCCGCATTTTAATTGATTAAACAAAAGCCCTGTGTTAGCGCGCCCCATTCTGGCCTTGCACTAAATGATCAGAAAACTTCATTTGTTTAATGCGGATGCTTCGATAAGGGTTTGGGATGCGTGCTTATGTAAAACGAGAAAGTTATAGCATACGCTCTCGACAACTAAAAGAATCCTGAGAAAAACTACAGACTATGATCCAGGAAACCATTGGGAGCATGTAGTGGTTCGACTCTTAGATTTGGAGAACATTACTTATACGGAACAAGGCTGCACTTGTATTTTAACTGACCACAAGAGTTTAAACATTATCCTTGATCCAACAACGAGTTGAACATGAGCCTGGCAACGACGTTGGTTGGAGTTTTTTTTTACGTGATTACGATTGTGACATTCGTTATATTCACCCGGGGAAAGCAAAGCGTGGTTGTTGATGCTTTGAGATAGGAAAGATACGGTCTAGGCACATTAAGAGTTCTGAGCCTTAGTTTATGAAATGGGTTTGATCTTCCAACGAAAATCCTAGAGCTCTGATCGAATAAGCCTTATGAAGGCCAAAAAAACCTCAGTGCTGAAGATGTTGGAGGCATGCTCAGAAAAGACCTCCCAAAGGAAAAGTTGGAACCCCGTGCTGACGGAACTCTATGTTTGAACAACAGGAGTTGGGTACCGTGCTTTGGTGACTTAAGGACTCTGATCATGCACGAGTCCCATAAGTCAAAGTATTCAATTCATCCGGGTTCTGACAAAATGTACCAAGACTTGAAGCAGTTGTATTGGTGGCCTAACATGAAGGCGAATATTGCCACTTATGTTAGCAAGTGTCTGACTTGTTCTAAAGTCAAGGCAGAGCATCAAAAACCTTCTGGTTTGCTAGTCCAACCAGAGATTCCAGAATGGAAGTGGGAGAAAATCACCATGGATTTCGTCACTAAACTCCCTAAGACGACAAACGGTTATGATACCATTTGGGTGATCGTTGATCGTCTTACCAAATCTGCTCACTTCCTACCAATGAGGGAAACGGATCCCATGGAGAAGTTAATGAAGCTTTACATGAAGGAAGTAGTCACCCGATGGTCTGTGCCTGTTCTATTATTATCTCCGATCGTGATGGTAGATTCACATCACTATTCTGGAAAGCACTTAATAAGGCATTGGGAACTCGATTGGACATGAGTACGGCCTATCATCCCGAAACTGACGGTCAAAGTGAAAGGACTATCCAAACTTTGGAAGACATGTTACGCGCTTGCGTGTTAGACTTTGGAAAGAATTGGGATAGACATTTACCGTTAGTGGAATTCTCTTACAACAACAGTTACCATACCAGCATAAAGGCTGCACCATTCGAGGCACTGTATGGACGAAAGTGTCGATCACCCGTGTGTTGGGCAGAAGTTGGAGATGCTCAGCTTACTGATCCTACAATAATTCATGAAACCACCTAGAAGATCGTTCAAATCAAAAACAGAATCCAAGCCGCTTGTTACCGACAAAAGAGCTATGCAAACATTAGACGTAAACCAATGGAATTCCAAGTTGGTGACAGGGTTATGTTAAGAGTCTCACCTTGGAAAGGAGTTGTGCATTTTGGCAAACGGGGGAAGTTAAACCCTAGGTATGTCGGTTCTCCTTTTCACGTGGATCGAGAGAGTCAGAACTGTTGCCTATAAACTTGAGCTACCACAATAATTAAGCCGAGTTCATAACACGTTCCACGTGTCAAATCTGAAGAAGTGTCTGTCTGATGAATCACTTGTGATTCTGTTGGAAGAACTACGTGTTGATGACAAGCTCCACTTTGTGGAAGAACCAGTAGAAGTTATGGATCATGAAATCAAACAATTAAAGAGAAGTCACATTCCCATCATTAAGGTTAGATGGAATCTCTTAACGAGGTCCCTGAGGGTACCCTAGGAATTGTGAGGTCAATTCAGCTTAAAAAATCCGCATCTCTTCACCAAGACCGCACCGTCATCAAGTGCCGCGTCTTAAGCCTTGAGGACAAGGCTCACTTAACGTGGGAAGACTATAACACCCCGTGTTTTCAGGTCATATTACAATTTCAATAATTTTATTTTCTTTCTATTTATAACACTTTTACGTGTTTACTCTTATTTTAAGACGCCTAGTTAAACCCTAATAAGTAAAACTTAACCGAGGCTTTTTAATATCATGAATAAGCCTAAGTTTAAACCAAAGACTTTAGTAAAATGTTTCTGCGACTTAGTTAACTAAAAATCGAGTTTTATCATCCTTATCCTTTCACCACCATCTAGCGTTTAACTTTAAAGAGTAAACGAGCAAGTTGTATGTTTCTTCACTTGTTTAAAAAGGTACACACAATAAAAAATTAATTAGGCAACAAACTTAATTCAAGGAACAAATAAATCTCCTTACAATCTAGCAAGAATTCGTGTATACCTCTATCCTAATTTCATCAAATCAGTAAAAGTTAAAATTAGATAAAGATACACATAATCCCATCTCATATTGCAACTCAAATACCCATGGGATAAAGCCCATGATCCCTTTTATTCAAACCCTTAAAACCCACGTGATTTTCCTAGCTGTTTTTCCCTTGATTCTGCTTCCACGCAACTTACACAGTATCCACCTTTAAAACACTATGCCTTGACCATGATAAACCCCAAAAATCCTTGCCTTATTCGGATTAACACAAAAACGTGACCTTCAATTGAAACACTATGCCTGCAATATTATGTGAGTATATAAAGACTTGCATTCTCCTTTGCAACCACAGAGAACAACACAACCCCAGTTATCATCATACTCTCCTCACCTTGGTTTTCTTTGACCTTCTATCCTTCGATTCATATACAACACACTCAACCCTTACACCTTCACTTTCTCCATAAACCCTAAAACTCCAAGGAAAACCCTAACTGGTTTCTTTGGTTTTGTTCCCTAATAAATCGTCCCACACCAATGGGCAGTTAAACAACACGAACAAATGGTTCGGATCACTAAGAGTTAAAGATGTTTCGGCAGAAATAACCATTTGTTTGGGTGTGGGTTTTGTATACGTGAGGGGTAAAGAGGTCGAGCATTCATCACTTTCTTTGGGCCAAGTTCTTTTGCGTTCATCTCTGCATTTTTGTGAGCTATCACTCCTTGTTACTTATCTTTAATATGCAATCTATATGCCATAGTAGTGTGCTTGAAAATTTGTTAAAAACAAAACCCGTTTGTTCACTTTCTGATATATGTCAAATATATAGTAAAACCCCATAAAACTTATAAGTGATTAATGAAACATGGGCCATGATTATGAGAGGGTAATAGGCATAGAATGTCAGCCATTTAGCTTGGGCTCGTTGGTTAAGTAACAAGAAAACACATATGCTAAACTTTTAAAAAAAGGACGCATCCCACACTTGTAGTTTTGAGTACACCATTCGACTACTTGGAATGATCATAAAAAGCGAACCTTAATTATTACTTATAAAGGACATGTAAGGAATTGTTTTGCCCCTGGAATCACTAGTTTTCGTTAAGTATTGACGAAGTTAGAAGGTCCAAAGTTAGGCGAAAATCTATCATTTTACACTGTGTTAAGACTGCCCTGTTGGGTCGACTTTAGGCTTTGTTTCGACCCAATTAAACTTGGAGATAAGGTCAGCACATAGGGGCTTTTTGTAGTTGACATGGTGGGCTTTATTTAGAAATTCGAATCATCAAATAATGTGAGTAATGAGGTCGTAAACTGTATCATAAATGTTTAGTAACTGTTGCCATGTTTTCAACAATTAAAACTGTTAACATATAGGGTCGCGACACCCCTTACTTTGTCCTCACTTTTGACCTCGATAACGACCCCTAACCACAAAACTTATAAAAGATGAATTATTGTCATCCTGGCCAAGTTTTCAAAAGTATTCTTGGTTTGTCATAGTACTGAGTAACGAGTTTGTAATCTGCGAACAAAGTCAGCCAAAAGTCACTCGAAAAACACTTGGCCAAAATTTCTATTTTCTGTTTTGGAACCCAGTCGCGACACACACCTCTTTAGCCACGTTTTTAACCCATTTAACGACCTCGTTAGACAAAATTTAAAGTCGCAAGTTATAGATGACTGACTGAGATGTCAAATGTATTTTATTTAACTAACGAATCCTTATTATATTGTAGAAACTCCAATTCGTCAAATTAGTAAAAATTTAAGTCTAAGTACACTTATTCAATTAGTTCACGCCACTATTATCTTTGTAATTAATGACGGCAGTCTAGAGGACCAATAACAAGGGTCGAACGGAACTTATGTTTTAGAGTATATTGTGACCTAGTTTACCAAAAAGTCCGATGTCGTATATTGCGTGCTTATATTTGAACGGGTTTGAACCAATATAAAGTTGACACTTTAACATGAATAATTCATTTTCAAACGTCATCCATTTAAACGGAACTCAAGCCACACACTAGGGGACGAGATTGGCAAGTATATAGTCTATTATTTTCTGCTTAGTAAATATGTATTATTTTTACTTAGGTTGCGGATAAAGGCTTTTGCATCGTTTTTCATGCCACTACCTTGCTATTCCGTTATCATTGCTTGATGTGAGTTTATAGTCCCCTTCTTACACTTTTCAATCATTTATCAAATCTCGGGGATGAGATTCATCCACTGTTTACTTTACACAATGGATGCAAGTTCTTTTAATTTAAATATACGGTTTGCCTAAGTAGCTATAACAATTTGCCCTTATCATCAATGAACTTGTTAAGTACAGATTTGTAATGTGCGAATATATGCTTTATCTATTGGGGAATTATCATACCCCGTTAAGGCAAAGTAGCACTTGCTAGTTTACCGTTGACAGATAACGCGAACGCTTTATACCATTTCAGGACTCATTAGATGATACGGGGTTTGAACATCTCATTGGGGCACCATTCAATTATATTGTATATGATTACTACATTGTTTAGCTTCAGTGTCATGAGCTTAGTGCATAACGTAATACATTTTTGTGATATTGTATTCGTTGCTTTATTACAGGGAAATCTTGTTATCCGCTTCATTTAATTTATAAACCTATAAATTCACCAACATTATTGTTGACAATTTAAACATGTTTTCTCAGGTCAATAAGGTGCAAGTCATGGGTACATTGGATGGTCGTCTTTTGAAGTCATATCACTATAAAGATTTACGTGCATTACATTTTGGGATACTGTTATGTTGTGAAATCTTTACTTTTTCAAGTTAAACAAGTTAAGCCTATGGGCTTTTGTAACGAACCATTTATGAAATCCAATGTATCAGTTTTTAAACGACCCTTATAGAGGTCGTTCTCATAACTTGTGCTATTGATCTATGAAGTAATACCCCTGGAACATCATATTCCGCTGCGACCCATTTTGGGGGTGTTACAATAGCGGCCTTCATCATGTCAGCATTGAACCATATCAAAGATTGTCATTCCACACACACAAAACCTACTTGCATCTCAAGTTTGAGGATGAGAGACATAACCACTTGCGAGATTCACTATTGATGTCGATCCATGTAGTGAATACTCGTAGGTTGGGTTAGTCTAATGTTCATCCAATGAAAAACATATGAGTTTGGTGGTATCATCCATTAATATTTATACCATATGAATATGACCAAAACGCTCACATTTGCCTTATTTCAATGATACTCTCGTATCATTAACTGACAATGAACGATTTAGAATAAATAAATTATTCATAGAGATAAAAATGCTGACATAGAACACAATTGTATAATTGAGCACGATCTACCCGGTTATCAATTCATTGTTTGAATACAAAACTTGCTTAACGTCTTCATTTATTCAAATACTAAAAACAATAACAAGTAATGTAGCACACGCGGCAACATATATGCTTTACAGAATCAAGTAACAAATCAAACTAGAAGTTTAGACATAAAACAACATAAGCTAATATTGCATCATTTCAAAAGTCAAACTTCTATCTACTTTTCAGTATGACAAATTGACAACACTGTCTATAAACATACAACGCCTCTATCAATTCAAAAGAAAAAGAATCATCTACCGTGGTATGTGCTTAAATACACATACCATTTTCCATTTGAAACGGACTTAAATGACTAAAAACGTACCAAAAATACATTGTATTTGTATGTTTGCATTTGTATTGTGCAGGAAACGGATATTCAAGAAAAGGAACAAAAAGAAAGACAAAAACAAACAAATCCAAGCACAGGGTGGAAAGGGCAAAGTCAAAAGTCAAGCCAATTGAAGAAACTACAACTTGAGGGGCTAAAACTGCCAAACCTCAAGTTGTATTACAAAAGATACCAAGTTGAGGGACTATAATTGCAAACCGGGTAGAGATTACATTCAAGTTATACAACTTGAGGGGACAAAACTGCTACTTCCCCAAAAAGTCTTCTTTCCCGCCCAACAAACCCAGGTACAACTTGGATGTCCTCCCATACCTCCTCCCCTGCAAAACCACTCGACACCCTAGCCAAAATCATTTCATCCACCCTACTAACCCATCCCAGTTGTATAAAAGCCATGTTGGCAATCCCTCACCTTTCCCAAGTATCTTCAATGGCTGAGATTGACTCCAAAGAAGCACAAATGAAATTAAAGGCTGGGATTTGCTTTAGAATCCCCTCACACAACAAGCACACTTCGTTTTTGCTCTCCAAAGAAGCACAAGCTGAAAGTCCAAGACTTCGGCTATAAATAGAGCTTTTTGTAAGCCTTTGAGGCATCTAGTTTTTAGTTTTTAGTAACTAATTAGTTTTTAATCTTAGTTTAAATTTCAAAGTCATTTACAGCTTTTTACTTTCAGCTTTGTAACACTTTCAAGATTAATGCAAGTTTGAAGTTTTTAAGTCAATTTACAATACCAGTGTTAAGTTTCTTAATCATATTGTTTTGTGTTCAAAAAGCTCTCACCACAGCTTACTTATAAGCTGTTTTCATTAAGTAAAGATAAAAAGTTAAGTAGTTAAGAGAAAATCACAAATATCACTCTCAAATATACCACAGCTTATGTTATGGATGATAAGCCAGTTCTGGATGGGCTTATGGACTCTCACTAGCTTGTTTTATGCAAGCTAGAGCTTGTAGATTCATTGTTTGACCCTGTTTTGAGCAAGGGTGTTGTAAGTTTTTCTTTTTCTTGTTTTTCTTATTGATTGTAGAACTGCTCAATTGTGCTTTATCAGTATGTTTGGTGCTTATTTTGCTTAGAACTGTTAGTTCATTTGTTAACACTGTTAGTTTTGAGTTAACACTGCTAGGCCATTTCAGCTTATTTAAGTGCTTATTCTTAATAAATATTGCTTATAAGTGTCTTATTTTGTTAATAGATAATCTGTTTTTAATTAGTTTGAAAGAAAAATGATTTTTAAAGGGTATCTTCAACTAGCAGTACTAACCTGAAGTTAGTACTGCTAGTTCATTTTTGGACAGTACTAACTTAAAGCTACTGATAACTGCTTAATTGTATATATAAATTACCCGGGATTTTGCCAAATAAAAGCCAAGAAAATGCCAAAAGGATAGAAAAATGTGTGC
>BQNB010139497.1:0-17549 GCA_026074375.1 Tanacetum coccineum
CAAATAACGTCTATTTTATAGCATCATTTATCCCATGTAATTAACCCATTTTGTATAATTATTGCAAAGAATTGTTACTCAATCGTTTGTATTTGATAACGCCTTAATTATACATGTTTTCGGCGGCGTTATTTATATATATTTGATCATTTCTCATAAACTTTCGGTACTTAATCAAGTATATTTGCTATTATATGTTCTAGGTATGTGTCGTGGAATAAAACGAAAGAATACACGAAGATAAGAAGCTTAAACAAAGAAGTAAACTCAAGATAAAGATCCCCCGACACCTATTAACTATTTTGGCCATAACTGGAGCATACGAACTCGGATTGAGTTGATTCAAGTGGCCACAAAAAAAGAATTTAATTATCTAAATTATGGAAAAACGTTCAAGAGCTGAAGTATTACTAAAACAGCCAGTTTTGCAAATGAGTACAACATACTTTATGAAGATTCATTTAATTTACGAATCTGGTCCAAAATCCATCCACATACATCTCCAACTTGGTCCCCAAGTTATCTCTAGCCTATAAATACCTCCTTATGATGCCTTGGACGAAATCATCTCATCATATATTATCACATACAAATCTCAAGAAGAAAATGCCAAAGTACGGCGCACTTTTCCATTGTGCGTCGCACTTGTGATCGAGTCCCTAAAACCGCTGCACAATATTGTAAGTACGCCGCACTTTTGTTCAAACTTCCCAAAGAAACGGATAAAGTCTCAATAAATGCTGAGTGAATTAACTCCCTAAAACCGCTGCACAATTTCAGAAGTGCACCGCACTTTTGCCCCGAAAAATCCTATAAATAGTCTCTCATTCCTCCCATTCTACACACATCCAACATTAATCATCCCACTTAGTGTGGAACCTTTAAGAGGGTTATTTTTTAGGCTAAAGGCCTACAAAACCTCTCCCTCATCACCACCCTTCAACCACCATCACCACCATCGACCGCCACCGTTATAATCAAAGTTCTTGAAGAAGTTGGATAGTCTTGGTTGAAGTTCATCATTGTTCTTAGGTTTTGATCCATCAAAGAAGCATAGTTATAATGTTATTTTGAGTCTATAAGCGATTGTGATAGAATTGTTCATAGTTTCCGGATTTTTCTTTGAATATAATAAAGTGTTCTTGGGACATTATTGTGAAATCACCATACTTTGCTCTTGGAATTGGTATGAATCTTGTTACTCTTTTGAATATAATCTTTGTTGAATCTATGATGAATGTTAACTGTTTTGTTACTTTGATCATGGAGTTGTTGTATTATGTTTGTTTTAGCATTATGTGATCTTTGATATAGAGTGTTTGTATATGTGTTTATTGAAATGGTTAAACATGATTTTCTACGTGTAAAGGCTGAAAGGATACTTATAAACTTATGTTTTATCATTCCACCTAATATATTGGTTATAATAACTTATAAAGGCCGAAAGGATTTATAACTTATGATAACTCTATTTTCTAAACTTATAAACACTATCCTAAACACTTCATTATCAAAGTGATCATTGCCTAAACAAACATACCTTAATCATTTAATTGAATCATCCTTTTATTGCTTTCTTTGCATTATTCGATATATGCTTGGTATGTGCTTAATTACACATATCATTTTCCATTAAAACCGGACTTAAATGACCAAAAACGTACCAAAAATACATTATATTTGTATGTTTTGCATTTGGATTATGCAGGTAACGGATATCTAAGAAAAGGACAAAATCGAAGCCAAAACGACAAAACCAAACACGAGAACGAAAAGAGCGTGAAAGAAAAGTCAAATCAAAGCCAAAAGTCAGAAAGTCAAAGCCAACCCTGACAAAGTCAAAGTAAAAGGCGGAACCGATATCGAAGAAATGTTAAATGGGCCAACCCGTACCCATCTAATGGGTCGGGCCAGCCAATTTATACATTATGAAGACTTTATAAGACTTAAAGACTTATAAAAAGCCCAAATTCTCTTTTATAATAGCCGGCCCAACACAAAGCCCAAAACCAAACACATCACCCCCTTATAACAACCTGTTAACCATCACCTCTTTTATCCCTTACACCGTTAGTCCTTTTATATAACTTCAAGGGCCAAAGATGCACACCACAAGGACTGTGGTTGTAATTAAACATAACACACTCAGGGATTAAACTTTCCCAGCCACCAAACATTCACCCTGCAACTCAAACTACTGTATATCTTCTCTACTACCCGCCAAAACGAACAGACATTGTTCCCCTTTCTTCTCCACTTTGTTGACCAACTCCTCAACATCACTATCCCTTATCCCACCTCACAAACCAACAAAATCCACCTTGGCAATCCTTAGCATTTCCATTCGTCCAAGGAACAGGATAAGAAATCAATGGTAATGATCATATGACTTGGACACTACTCATTTTGGACGGCTTAGATGACTCTTGGATCCTACTCACACAACAAGCACACCCGCAGGAGCCCTCACAGAGAAAGCACAAGACCTAGAACCTTCATTTGCTTAATATAAATAGGCTCATTGTAAGCCCTTGGGGCAAAGAGTTTTTTTTTAAGTTTAGTTTTTTACCTAGTTTTTAGTTTTTAAGTCATTTTTAATTATTGCCTTTCAATTTCTAAGTATTGTAACTTGTTTTTAATCTTAATGAAAATTTGAAGTTTTTAAGTTAAGTTTTGAATCATTGTTTTTCTTATTGTTTAAAGCCTTTCAAAAGCTGTTTTAAGTTCTTAAGCAAGCATATTATAAACCTGTTTTTAACTTAAATATAAAGTACTTAAGAAAATTTTACAAAAAAAAACCAAAAAGAAATCACACCAAAAACACCACAGCTTATTTGGATGATAAGCCGGATTTGGATGGGCTTATGGACAATACTAGCTTGTCTTTTGACAAGCTAGAGCTTGTAGATTAGCTTATCCATAAGCTTGTTTACCCTGTTTGAGCAAGGGCCTTTGTAAGTCTCTTATTTTCAAAATTTTAGCTTAGTACTGTAGCATTGCTTATTTTCTGCTTATTATTACTTATATCTGCTTATTACTGCTTATTATGGATGTTTAGTACTTATATTGCCTAGCTTATAGTTTAAAATTCATTAGTGCAAGTTTTGAGTTAAAACTATGAGTTATAAGTAAAAAGTATTTGATTAGTCTTGCTTATTTAAGTGTTTATTTGTGTTTGGTATGTGCTTAATAGTGCTTAATGTTACCTTTTGATAATATGTCTTTAATAAACCTTGCTTAAATTTTAGTTAATCAGCCTAAAAATTAGATTTAAGAACTTAAAGGGGTGTTTGGTTTAACCATGTTCATGGGTCAAAATGGGTCAAAACCTGTTTTGTGCACTTGAGTCAACTTAGACTAGATAAAAGTAGTGGTAAAAATCAGCTAGTTTAAGTTTTTAAGTATTAAATCTCATTTTTAAGGTTTTAAGAGTTTGTGGTTTGAATCTGTGAGCTTATAGCTCATTTTATCTGCTTGTTTGATTATGCCTTTGAATCTTGTAGTTTTGATATGTTTTTGTGTTTATGCAAGTGTTAAATAGGTTAGAAACCATAAGCTAATAGCCTGCATTGTTGGTTTGCATTTTTGCCAAGTCTGTCAAAAATTTGCTAAGTGTTCAAAAATTTTGAGAAAATGCTTTTTCAATTGCTTTTTGTGGCTTATGCTTTATTTCAAAATGCTTTTTGATTGATGATATAAGTTCTTTGAGGTTTTAAATTTGATCTGTTTATTGGTCTCATATTCATAAGGTTCTGTTTAAGTGCTTATTTTTAAGCTCAAAAATGGTGTTTTGTGAAGATTGCAAAAAAATTTCAAAGTATTGAATCTGTGTGAAATAGCTTTTTCATTAAGCTTTTTAAAGGCTTATTTGATTTTCAAACTCCTTTTTGATTGTTGATTTAAGTAGCTTTTTGAACAATCTTTTTATTGGTATAAGCCACTAAGCCATAAGGATCTGTTTGCTAGCTTATTTTTAAGCTAGAAAAGTCCTTTTTGGCTGTTTGCTTAACAGTTTGGCCAAAAAGCTCATTTGCTTATTTAGGCTTATTTGCTTATTGCATTTGCTTAATTTAGGTTTAGTATAGCTTATTAGGTTACTTTAAGTCCATTTTAGCTTATTTCCTTTAGTTTAGAGCTTATTTAAGCTTATTTACTTTTTAGCTTAAAAATCTTAAGTTTTATAGCTTTTTAAGTATCCTGTCTTTCTAGCTTATTTTAGTTGCTTATCTTTGTTCAAAAATGCTTTTTAGATATAGCCTTTTATCTGTTTTAGCTTATTTTGAGTTTTCTTAGCTTATTTATGCCCAAATAGCTTAACAGTTAGCAAAAAGTCACTTAGTGTAGAAAAGCTTATTATGTCCCTTTAACAGCTTATTTTCGTGCTTATTTTTGGTTTATAAAAAAAGTGATTTTGTAAAAGTTGCTTATTTTTAAGCCCTCTAAAAAGTTGTAAAAAAATGGCAATTAAAAAATATTTGGGAGTTGGGGGAAGTCCCAGGTGAGCAGGACTCGAACCCGGGACCTCAACCCCTACTCACCAAACGTTTTAACCAACACACTCACTACCACTAGCGCCCTTGGGTCTTTTCTGTTTAACTTTGCATACTCTATTTACTTATACACGTTTTCATTCCTTTTTCTTATAAGCTATTCGAAGCTTATCAGGGCTTTTTCATAGCTTATTTGATAAGCTGGCTTAACCAGCTTATTTTTCTTAGGATCTTTACATCGTTTAGGACTTTCCTGCAATTTTTTAGATTTTTCCAACTTAATTTGTTATTTTTCTTTAATTTCCATAGATTAAAAATTTAAAAAATCATTTAAAATAGTAAATTAATTCAGAAAAATACAAAAAAATAGTTTTTAGATTTAGAATAAATAGTTTTAGGTTTACAAAGTTTAAAATCTTTGTCATCATTTTTAGATTTTAAATTTTATTTTTAGCTTTTTAAATTAATTTTTAGGAATTAGTTTTTAATTATAAAAAGTAGTGAAAAATATTTTTTGTATTGCATTAATTTTCCCATCGTTTAGAAAGACCAATCAAAATCTTGTTCTATCAAGCATCGATTATCAAAACGTCAACCGACTTTCAATTGCATTCCTCATGGGGATAACGACCCGGGAATCATACTTCCGGATTTTTTCTACATTGAGATTTTGATTCTTATTATATATTTATATATTTATTATATTTAATATATACATAAAGGGTTGAGTTTTCTCAGTGTCAAATTTTGGCGCCGCTGCCGGGGAGGATTGTATACGATTGTCGTTGCGTTTGACAATTTATGCTTGAAGATCCTTCCGTGTGAAGTTATTTTGTTTATTTTCAAAATAGATAAAAAATACAAAAATTTATTCTTTAATTATAATTAATAAAATAAAACAAAAAACAAAAAAAATTAAAAATTGTCCATAAAAAGAAATAAAATTCACCATCAATATAATACTTTCAACTGAAGTATTATCATTAATAAATTCTCGAACCAAAGATTTAAAACTTACCTTTTGTGTCACTCGCGAGGTACGGTTCACCTTTGAAAGATAAACAAACTCTAAGAGGGGTATAAGACGTTGTTTCCATCTAACTACGACCCAAAGGAAAAGGTTTTTAATAGCTTCGCGCTTTCCTACTCCTCCGCTCCTTTATGCGTTTTTCTCTTTAAAGAGTTACCGAGAAGCTTGTTGATTATTAGGTTTAAGTGTCTTATCTCATTGTCCATTATTAAAATAAATTATGAATACATTGTTGAAAAACCAAAAAAATATTAGTATAAATTTTCTTTTTACATTTTAGTGCATGCGCACTCGTTCTCAATCCCGTAATTCTAACCATCAACAACAACAAGTCTACCCGACTTTTGTTGAACCATTTAATCTTGTGGAACCAATTTAAAATCAAGCTCCTCTCGTAGTTACGATGACCGAATTCTCTAACATGCGCAATTGCTCGATAGCACACCCACCGAAGTTACAGATCCATCGCTGTTCCCGAGATCACCGCGGACAACTTTAAGCTTAAGCATGGTTTGCTTACTCTTGTTCAAAACAAACAATTTTTTGGACATGACAAAAAGACCCTCATGCTCACTTCCGTTATTTCAACATGATCACTTCTACGATGAAGTTCCCGAACGTCTCGAGTACGTCGGTTAAGCTTATGCTTTTCCCATTTTCCTCCTCAGGGTGTGCCGCAACGGATATTTAGCTCGAAAAGAACCCCCTCAATCGATCTTACATGGGATGATGAAATTCATCAACAAATTATTCCCTCCTTCCAAAACAACAAATCTTCGAAATGAAATCACGAGATTTCAACAACGATTTGATGAAACTTTTTACGAGGCATGGGACCGATTCAATGATCTTCTTTTGGGCATGCCCACATCATGGATTTTCGGAATTACATCAACTCGATACTTTCTACAATGTTTTGAACTCTAATTATCAAGATTCGTTGAATTCCACCGCGGGTGGTAACTTTTTGGATAAAATGCCTCAGGATTGCCTAAGAATCATCGAGAGCAAATCCAAAGTTCATAATTCACGTACCAAACCGGTTGTTACCAAAGTGAGTACGAGCACTTCTACCCCCGGTATTTCTCCCGATGTTGCCAAACTTAAAGATATGGTGAAAGCCTTACTTCTCGATAAGAAAAACCAATCCCAAGCTCTCGCTCCCGCGAAAGTGGTCGAGGAAAGTTGTGTTACTTGCGGTGGTGCTCATTCTTACCGAAATTGTCCCGCCACCGATGGCAACGTTTATCGTGACAATATTTTCCAATAAAAAGGTTCCCAAGCGCGCCGTGGCCTAATTTTCAATAAAGGAAAACCGTTACGAGCCCCGATTGCAAATCAAATTCGACCCTCCCGTTTTCCTCCCTATTTGTATGTTTTGGGTTGGGAATTTTCTTGTTTTTCGCTGTGTTTTGGTTTTTTTGTTTTGTTTTTTTTTTTGTTGTGTTTTGTTTAGATTTTTTTTTTTTTTTTGATCTGGTCCACAAAACCAAGGAAATAACAAACTGTTACAATCAAAAACAAATGGGAACAATTACAACCAAGGCCAAATTTACCGACCCCTGATTAATCAACCCCTGGTTCACCAAGCTCCACCTTACCAAGCTCCGACTCCGCAAATACAAGGCGTGTCAAAGAATGATTTTCAAAACTACGTCAAAGCTAATGATGTAGTTATGAGAAATATGCAAAATCAAAATCAAAACTTGCAAAATCAAATGACCAATTTAACGGACATGCTTTCCAAATTTGTGAATTCCAATACCGCTTCTACTTCAGGTTCAGGGACACTTCCTAGTAATACCATTACTAACCCGAAGGTAGACTTGAAGGGTATTACCACCCGAAGCGGTGTTGCTTATCAAGGACCCACGATTCCTCCTGACTATCTTCTTACCTTCTAGAAGCAGGGAACGTTGAAACCGAGGTGACAAAGGACACGGTGCCTCCTACTAATAACAGAAGTACCAAAGACGTCCACCCTCCGGTTGTCTAAGTTGAAACTCAAGTACCAAATTATGAGCCCGTTGTTGCTCCCGTTAGTGCTCTGAAGCCTAACCCGAAACCATCAATTCCATATCCGTCTAGACTTGATGACCAAAAGATCCGCGAAAAAGCTAACAATCAAATTGAGAAATTTTACCAAATCTTTCAAGATTTGCATTTCGACATTAGCTTCGCAGATGCTTTAATTCTCATGCCTAAATTTGCCTCTACACTTAAGAGTTTGATTAGTAACAAAGAAAAATTGTTTGAATTGGCTAGAACTCCGTTGAATGAGCATTGCTCGGCGGTTCTCCTCAAAAATTTACCCGAAAAACTTGGAGACCCCGGCAAATTTCTCATACCGTGTGATTTTCCCAAAATGGATGAGTGCTTAGCCTTGGCCGATCTTGGCGCTAGCATTAATCTTATGCCATTATCCGTGTGGAAAAAAATTTCTCTTCCGAAACTTACTCCGACTTGCATGACTCTCAAACTTGCGGACCGTTCGATCTCCTAACCGATCGGTATCGCCAAAGATGTCTCCATAAAAGTAGGAAAGTTCTAATTCCCGGCCTACTTTGTAGTCGTAGACTTTGATGCTGATCCTCGAGTTCCCCTAATTCTCGGGAGATCCTTCTTAAAGACCGGACGTGCTTTGATTGATGTTTACGAAGGAGAATTAACTCTTCGTGTTAGAAAAGAAGCCGTAACATTCAATCTTGATCAAACTTTGAGATACTCCTCTAATTATGATGATAATTCGGTTAACCGAATCGACGTCATTGAAATGGCTTGTGAGGAGTATTCTTAAGAAGTTCTTGGTTTCTCCGATGAGATCGCGAGTGGCAATCCCACTCCTTATTATGACCTAATCGTTTCTACCTCTTCTCTGACCCTCACTCCCTTCGAGGATAGTGATTTTCTTCTCGAGGAAGTTGACGCTTTCCTCGCGCTTGAAGATGATCCAACTTCACCGAAAGTTGATCACTCTTATTACGACCCGGAGGGGGACATTCTTCTTCTTGAAGCATTTATCAATGATGATCCATCATTACCCCCTCCCACTCAAGGAAATTATTTGCCTAAAATTCGAAAGGAACTTAAAGTTTGTGAAGCTAAAAATGATAAATCTTCCATTGATGAACCTCCCGAGGTCGAACTCAAGGACTTACCTCCTCATCTCGAATATGCATTTTTAGAGGGTGACGACAAGTTGCCCATCATAATTTCTAAAGACTTGAGTGTCGAGGAAAAAGCCACTCTCATAAAGGTTTTGATGTTACACAAGCTAGCCATCGCTTGGAAACTCTCCGACATCAAGGGTATTAACCTGAAATTTTGTACTCACAAGATTCTTATGGAAGAGGACTACAAACCGGCGGTTCAACAACAAAGACGGGTGAATCCGAAAATCCATGATGTCATCAAAAAGGAGGTTGAAAAACTTCTTGATGCCAGATTAATTTACCTGATCTTTGATAGTCCTTGGGTAAGCCCCGTACATTGCGTAACGAAAAAAGGTGCCTTTATCGTTGTTGAAAATGATGAAAATGAGTTAATTCCTACTTGATTGGTTACGGGATGACGTGTATGCATTGACTACCAAAAGTTAAATGAAGCAACCCGTAAAGACCACTTGACACTACCGTTTATAGATCAAATGCTCGAGAGATTAGCGGGAAACGAGTACTATTGTTTTCTCGATGGTTTCTCAGGTTACTTTCAAATTCCCATCGACCCTCATGATCAAGAAAAAACAACATTCACGTTTCCTTATGGAACGTTCGCCTATCGTCGCATGCCTTTCGGCTTATGCAATGCACCGAGCACGTTCCAAAGGTGTATGATGGCCATCTTTCATGATATGATCGAAAAAACGATGGAAGTCTTTATGGACGACTTTTTGGTCTTTGGGAATTCATTCGGAAATTGCCTCTCTCGTGTGGACAAAATGCTCAAAAGGTGTGAAGACACCAATCTTTGTCTAAATTAGGAAAAGAGTCATTTTATGGTTAAGGAAGGTATTGTCCTTGGCTATAAGATTTCCAAAAATAGGATTGAGGTTGATAAAGCCAAAGTCGATGTGATTGCTAAGTTATCTCATCCCACTACCGTCAAGGGTGTTTGGAGTTTTCTCGGTCATGCCGGTTTCTACCGATGGTTCATTAAGGATTTTTCCAAAATTTCCCGACCGATGACTCATCTTCTTGAGAAAAATACTTCGTTTATCTTCTCAGATGAATGTATTCAAGCTTTTGAAACGTTAAAGAAAAAACTTACCAAAGCTCCAATCTTGATTGCCCCCGATTGGGACTTACCCTTTGAGCTTATGTGCGATGCAAGCGACTTTACCATAGGTGCAGTATTGGGGCAACATCATGAAAAACACTTTAGGCCTATACACTATGCTAGTAAAACAATGAACGAGGCGGAATCGCATTACACCACGACGGAGAAAGAAATGTTAGCTGTGGTGTACGCCTTCGAAAAATTTCGGGTCTTACCTCATCTTGAACAAAAGCATTGTGTATACAGATCACTCCGCCCTCAAATATCTCTTTGCTAAAAAAGATTCCAAGGCGGGATTGCTCTGGTGGGTTCTCCTCCTTCAAGAGTTCAAGTTCAAAGTAATTGACATAAAAGGAGCCAAGAATCTCGCGGCCGATCATCTTTCCCGATTAGAAAATCCTTATGAAAATGTGCTCGACCCAAAGGAGATAAATGAAACGTTTCCTCTCGAGACACTTAATATGGTGACTTTTCGTGGTGACTCAAGTACCCCGTGGTTTGCCGATTTTGCAAATTACCACACGGGGAATTTCATTGTTAAAGGGATGTCGTCCCAACAAAAGAACAAGTTTTTCAAGGATGTTAAACACTACTTTTGGGACGACCCCTATTTGTTCAAAATATGTGCGGATCAAGTGATCCGGCGGTGTGTTGCGGGCCAAGAAGCTGTTGACATCCTCATAGCTTGCCATAGTGGACCCACCAAGGGACATTACGGTGCTAACTACACCGCCAAAAAGGTTTTTGACTTAGGATTTTATTGGCAAACTATTTACCGAGATGCCCATGACTTGGTCACCCGATGTGACACTGGTCAGCGTCAAGGAAAAATTTCGCAACGTGATGAAATGCCTCAAAATTCCATCCAAGTTTGCGAAATCTTTGACATGTAGGGCATCGATTTCATGGGGCCGTTCCCATCTTCACAAGGGAAAAAATACATACTCGTGGCCGTCCACTACTTGTCAAAATGGGTCAAAGCGAAAGCGCTCCCCACCAATAACGCCCGAGTTGTTTCCAAATTTCTTAAATCTCTCTTCGCCCGATTCGGTGCCCCTCGTGCTATCATAAGTGATCGCGGAACCCATTTTTGCAATGACCAGTTTGCAAAGGTCATGCTTAAATACGAAGTAACTCACTGTCTCTCCACCGCGTATCACCCATAAACAAGTGGGCAAGTTAAGGTATCCAATCGTGGCTTGAAACGAATTCTTGAAAGGACCATAGGCGAGAACCGTGCCTTTTGGTCGGATAAATTAGATGACGCACTTTAGGCCTTCCGTACCGCTTACAAAACACCCATCGGGTGTACCCCATACAAGCTCGTGTACAGAAAGGTGATAAATGTAAAATACACATATCCGTTAATACCTAAAATAACCTAATTAAACCCAAAACAGACCAAAAATGGCAACAATATGCTTGTATTTGTGTTTTTTGTGTGCAGGTACGGATATATCAAAAATCACAAGAAAACAGTCAAAAACGGGCAAGCTCGGACACGAGAATCAGAAGAGTACAAAAAGAAGCCAAAGAATCAAAGCCGAAGTAAGAAAAGTCAAATCCAGTCAACATGGTCAACAACAGTCAACCACTAATAGACAAAACCCAAAAACATTCCATTTTCACCCTCCAAGTTTCACAAAAGTCCAAAAATAACCCCTCACCCCTTATTGGGCCTGAAAAAACCCTAGGAAACCCTATTCGGATCCCATTAAGCCCATAAGCCCAAATCAATAAGCCCATTCCTTTGTTACTAAAACCACAAGGACTGATTTTGCAATTCTTGAAACTCGTTTTAAACTAGAAAAGGAGAAAAGAATGATAGGGGCTAGAATTGCAATTTCACCAAAGATCTAACAGATTTAACTGTCAAAAATGGGCGCCAAATCACGTTTACTGTTCCTCCTTCGTCTCCAGCTAATTACATGGTTAAATTAGAGGGGAAAAAATCCAAACAAAGGGTGCTTTAGTCATTGCAAGAGCCTTTAACACAAATGAAGGTTCAAATCAGTCTTTATCCAAGGGATTACTAACCTCACTCAAGCTCTATGCCCCGACAGCCAATGAAAGCACACTTAGTGTGTGTATTTTATGCAATACTAACCACACAACTATAAAAAAAATAATAAAAAAAAGTACGAATAATAACTCCCCAATGGAATGACACGTCAGCAAACCCTCAAGTGCCATAATTTGATCAAACGGATAGAGATACAACTCAAAAGATTGGATGATTGGACGACATGGATTAGAAGAGGTTTGGACAGCAAGGCACAGCCTAGAAGCTTCTCTACAGCCTATAAAAAGGCCTCACTTTTCACACACACACAGGTAGCTTTAGATTTTAGTTTTAGCTTAATTTCACTTTTTAGCTTAAATTTACTTTTAAACTTTGTAAATTTTCTTTTCAAGTATTGTAACCAAGTATATTAATTAATAAAGTTCAGTTAATTCTTTTTAAATAATCTCTCATATTTCTCTTTGATTTTATTAAGCTTTTTCATTCCTTTCAAATATTAATCTGATAAACTCTATAAAGCTCTCATATTAAGCTCCTTTATCAGTCTCCCTAAGCAGAAAAAAAGCTAAAGTGAATCTTAATCTTACACTAAAACCTCTAAAAGAACACGCTTAAAATTACCTACCTAGCATTATGAAATAATAAGCTTAATGGAAGGGGAGTCAAAGATGGATGGACTCCCATGGACTTTACCCTAGCAGATTATTAAAGCTAGTGATCTTTTAGCTGCCCATTTGGGTCCTCTTTGTTTGAGCTAGAGTAATAAGTGAGTTTTTCCTTAATTTTCCTTGCAATTCAGCTTAGTAATTAACCTCTATACTTTTTTAATCTTTTAGTTTGCTTATTAACTTTGCTATCTGCTTATAAGTTGTTCTTATTGTACTTATTTGTCTCTATTTGTGCTTAATAGTTATATTTCTTAATCTGTTTTAGCTTCAATAGTTTTAGATCTTAAGTTTTCAGTTTTTGTCATAAATTCATAAAAAACCAAAAATATTAGTTTAATTTAATATAGATCTTAGATTTTAGTTAAATCAGCTGTTAATTCATGTTAGATAAGTTTGTAATAAGCTCATAATCATCTGGTACTCAAGTTTTGTAGGCTAGATTTCATTTGAACGTTTAAATTTGAATATGTCATCAGTAAAGGGGTGTTTGGATAAACAAATTGACTATCAAAAGTCTAGCCTAGTTGGTTGAATTCATTTTTGGACAGCTAAGATTTGATAAGTAATCAAGTTTTTAAAGAAGTTTTAGACTTAAGTTCAAAGTTAAGATGAGTGTAGTTGCTTTTTTTCCATACTAGCACCCAGGACTTAATAAGTTTATAGTTGTAGATACTTAAATTTTCATTTAAGATCTTTGAGCCTTTGTTGGTGACTAAATAATTACACACTCTTCTTGAGTTTGTCAAGACCAAGTAAGTCTTCTCATAGGGTGCCTGCACTTTTGCTTATTGTTATTTGCTAACTGCATCAGGCATTACTAAATCAGTTAGTACTGTGATTTTTGAGCTTCATTTTTAGTCTAGATAAAATAGGAATTAGAAGCACTTAGATTTAGGATTCTATTAGTTTCATATAGCTTTCGGATTAAGACATTGCTTAGTTTTTATTTCCAGCTTAATTTGTTAGGGTAAATTTGCTTTTAAAAAAAAAAACTTGAAAAACTCAAAAACAGTAGGTAATTAAGTACATTCTTAAATTGTTAAATTTAGCTTAAGGTATTTGTTTTTATAGCTTAAATAGATAGTTTATTAGTAGTTGCATAAGTTCTCATAAGCTCTTAGTCTAGAAATACTTATTGTCTTTAAGCTTGAAATGGTTTTTGTACTATTTGGCTTAACTCTGAGTTTTGCTTGTTCATGATCAATTTCAGTATGCTAAAAGAGTTCCTAGCTCGATTTTACTTTTCTGAATTGCATAAGCAAGTTATAAGCTAATTAGAAAACCTTTCTTTTGTTTTTGCAATTTGGACATATTTTTGAGGCTTTTTAACTGTTCACAGCATAATGTAGTAAAAACAAAGGGAAAGCCTATTTCTGTAATCAGCTAAAATAAGCTCTTTAATAGCTTATTGTGATTCAGCATAAGAGTTTTTGTTAAAATTGTTCACCTCAGCTTATTTTATAACTTTGCTTCTTTAAGTTTTTGCTGAAAAGCACTTTTTAGTTTCATCTTATTTTTAAGCCTAAAAATGGAATTGAGTTTGAAGTCGGCTTGGTCTCATGGGGTTGTTTTGCAACTTTAAAGTTTCTCTAGATAGTCCCTCCGTTAGTAGTCATTCCTGTTAGTCCTTTAGGGATTTTGTCATAGTTAGTCCCTAGTTAGTTAAATAGTTTAGTTTTTAACATTAATTAATTTTAATTATTAATTAGGGTTTAGATTTAATTAGTTTAATTAAAGTTTATTAAAAAGATAAAAATTAGGGCTTTTATTTTTATAAAATTTCTGCATATTTTCTTTATTTAGTATAATTTTTATAAAATTTTTAGGATTTTATTTTTAATAGTTTTATTACTTTTAAAGTTTTTAATTAGTTTAAATTTTAGAAAAATCATATCTTTAAATCTAAAAAGCCAAAAATAATAATTCTTTTTTCTAAAATTTTCTTTTTACTTATTTTACTTAGGAAAAATATAATTTCAATTATTTTCTATTTCTTTTTATTTTTAGGATTTAATTAGAATTAAATAGTTTTTAATTGATAAAAAATTCAAAAATAATCAAAAAAATATTTTTCTTTTTCTTAAAATTTTCTTTTATCCTAATTTAGGTTTAGAAACTTAGTTTGCAATTTTAGGGTTTAATTTTAGTCTATTTGCTTAATTGTCGCGTTTTATTTGTTTTCCGTATTTGTTTAATTGTTTAAATTGCCTTTAATTTTCAATTTTAATTGTTGCTTTTTATTTAGTAGTCATAGATCATCAAATCATCTATTTTCTTATTCAAATCATAATCCAAGCTTAAACGAGGTTTCAATTTCACTAGTCGTTGGGGAAACGACCCGGGTGATCATATTTATCCGGTTAAATATACGTATTATATATTATATTATATATATTTTTGAGAGTGAACTTTTCTTAAGGGAGACTTTAGGGAAGTTCTTAATTGCTCTTTTGAATAATATTTTATATTGTATTTTATCGTGTATAAAACTATCACAATCAATCACAAATAACGCTTTGTCTTTGTCTTTGAATTATGAGGTTAGTTGGACCGGTAGGTGACCCGTTTATGTTTCAGCAATCATGCTCTTAATTTACTGATAAAGATTGGAATAGTGGACTACCAGTATATAAAACACCGTCAAACAATAAGTGGGTAAAGTCCCGTTGGGCTAGGATTTTAACAGGATCACCACTGCTTTAATTATCTAAGATAGATTATAATTAAACTAAAGGATGCTTTATGCAGATGCGTTAATTGTGACAGGATTAATCGTGTCTAGGTCTTAGGATGATGTCCCGCCTAAGTCTTATGAATGATATGCCGCTTCGAGATAATTAAATCATTGCACTAAAACAAACAAACCAGCATTGAACTGGATTTAATATGGGTAATACAGTTTTCTATCATTTGGCTTGTATCGCTTTTTTATCTTTCTTTTTTTGTGTTTATTGTCTATTGAATTGATATTTGTCATCACCAAACCTGTGTCAGTCTCTCAGGCTGAAAACCCCTATATCATTAGACAACGTACATAGCATAGGTTTAACCAGTAAATAAACTAATTAAAATACTGATAGAATATAGGATTAATGTTCCACTCTTAGTGTTCGACACCCTACTTACTGCGAACTCCATCTTGACCGGGTACACTGCTCATTAAAGTGTTGTTTTAGGTTTGTCGGCTAAATATAAATTTAAAACTTGATAATCAAATAATTGACCCTACACGACAGCACATCATCAGCACAATAGCTTGTTGATATATAACGAAACCAAGCACGCTATCCAAATTAAGAGTGGAATTTAGAGAGAGAGTATTCCAAGTGTGTGGAAGCTGAAGAAAAAGTCTAACTTAAAGACTAGCTGAAAGAAAAGTGCATCCTAGGAGATAACCCAGATTGTTATTTATTTTTATCAAGTCTGTCTTCCCAGACATCAATACGGCGTATCCGCTCCATACCATAAGGCGTATTGAATGTCTGAACGTTATCAGTCCTTTATTTTTTATGCACTTTAAACATTATTGTCAGTTCTGTCAATACGGCGTATTCATGCACATGATACGGCATATTCAACAGACTGACTCGTATTCAGATACTTTTTACAGGTTTCTCAATACGGCGTATTCTAGTTAATGGATACGGCGTATTAGTCTCCTGTACATTTTATTTAACTTATTTAATTAACCGTAGGTACCAAGATAGGATTTTGCATGTTTTCCTATATTTTGCACAGGACATCGCTGCAAAGAAATCGATGAAGTTGGTGAAGTATCTACAATCTGGAAATCTAAAAGTGTTGGAGTCTTGAAATCTTAAGACGGTTGTTCAACACAATCTTGCTCACAAACTCAACTTAGAGAATCTACCGAGCAAAATATCAGGGGAGCTTCTCATTCTAATTCTTTTTAATTCTCATTTTTAATGTTTTATCTATACAACGAGGACGTTGTATAATTCAAGTAGGAGGATGGGAATTATAATGTATACTTGTCATATTTTTCACATATAATGCTTAAATTATGCTCAAATTTTAAAAAAAAACCAAGCATACTTTTGTGAAATTACTTGTTACATAACCCGCACACAATAACCCTTATTAGATATTGTGAGATTTAACCTTATCCGTTTCCAAATGTTTACCCAAATTCCACAAAATATGAGTGTGTCGGTAATGTTGTAGACTTTAGAACTTGGTTTGGTATATCTATTCGAGATCACAATGATGAGTACTATGGATTTAGATGGAGTAACTTGTTTAAATTGGTAAATTTCTAAGATTACACCCAAAAAGCCTTTATATGTTGTTTTATTAACTAACTACACTGGTTAGTTAAATCCCCGTATAAACCCTTTATTTACTCTCATCTTAAGAGTAAGATACCCCTAGAAAATCTAATAGAGCCAATCCTTTAGGAATTACACCAACTATTTATTTTGTTACACATGCACACCTTAACCTACCCTATTAGATTAAGTCCATTTATCAGTTGCTAGTTGCTTAAAGTGTAAAGTGTGTATTTCCTGAGTCTTGTGTCAATTTTCTATCTTTGGTACGGTTGGGAAGAAATTTGCACATTGCAAATGGGAATGTATAAAGTAGTCAAAACTCATGTATTTTTACTACCAACACAATTATTGGTACGTCCGAAAAATGAAGAATTATCGAAGGAATTATCCGGAGTTATTATGATCGTGAAGATGGTGAAATTACACCGAGTTTCGTAGTTAGTATATAAAAAAACAAAAAAAATTAGAAAAATCGCAACAAAAAAAGAGGAGGAAAGTTTAAAGATAATCGTTTCGCAAGAGCTTAGACCGAAGGAATTATACGAAGGATCGATTACTCGTTGATACATCTATAAGTCAACGATGTAATGTTTATATAAAGTGGTAGGTATCACCACTTGCTTGTAAAAGTATGTAAAGTATGGGATGATTGGGAAGTTGACCGTTATGGGAATGCCAACTCAGGTTGTTGTTTTTTATCTATGATCAAGACGTGTGTAAATAGTTGTGTCTTTTTCATGGTATCGGTCAGGAAAAAGTGTCTAGCAACTT
>BQNB010139498.1:0-17549 GCA_026074375.1 Tanacetum coccineum
ATAACACAGCTTTCGAGGAGTAATACAATAAACATCGATACTAAAAGATCAAATAAGCTTCTTGAATCAAGTCACGATAGAATTTGAAAATTCTTCAATATAAGAAGTTTTATCATGGAATTAAATATTATTGTGACTTGGAATTGGCGTAATAACTGGATGCCATTAAACCCTGTTAAGAATTTATATGTGCCATTTGACATCCCGTTAGACCTCAAGCGGTATTATAAGGATGGTGTTTACATTAAGAATATTGCGAAGGCCAAGGTATGTTTTTCTCTACTTTGTTAAATATTTAAAATTTGGTCTCCAAGAATGAATACGGCGTATCATGGCAATGCCTATACTTCGTATCAACTGTTTTTAACTTTGATTGACTAAGTCAACAATATTGCCCAATAAGTCAACAATATTGCCCAATACGCCGTATTGGACAATTCCCTATAGGGCGTATCAAGCGTGGGTATAAAACCCCAGCTTATACGCCGAATACCTTTTCACACATACTTTTTACTCTCATTCAAACAAATTAACCGCACCTTATTAATCCCAAAAAGATCAATCCTTCGATTTTGTGTTTCTCAACTTCTTAATTACGAGATATGGCACCTTTACCATCTAGGGATCAGAGACACCTATGGCTCAGGTACCAGGTTGAGGGATACACCGAAGACATAGTGCATAACTATAAGCAGAGGCATGAGACGATATGGGGCAAGTCGGTTAACCAGGTACACATTTTTGATTTTACCGGGTTGACCTAGGGGATGAGGCAGAATCTAGATGATCGATTGAGGATGGTTTATATTAGAGATGAGGGGCAGGAGTTATTTACTAATCATGCATGGAGGAGACTATTTGAGATCAGGACACCGCTAGTTCGAGAGTTTATTTTGGAGTTTTTTAGTACTTGTAGGATGAGCAACACGAAGATGGGTTTAGATGTTGCTGACACTTTGTGTTTTCAGTTGGGTGGAGTTAGGCGGAGGATGACTTGGAGGTGGTTCATTTTGGCGTTGGGTTTACATATTGACGAGGAGATAGCAGAGGTTGGTTTTGGAGCTTATTGGTTGGGTAGTGAGAGAGTGATCCCCGACAAGGGGGATCTTAGGGATTATTGGATAGAGATCTCGTCTTTCAGGGCCGGCTCCCTCTTATGTTTTCATCCAAGACCCTGTGAGGAGATTATGCCACAGGATGATATCTTGCAGTATTTATGGCAGAGGGCAGGCACCTGAGAAGGTGACCAGTGTCGATCTTTTCTATCTTAGGAGCATGGACCGGGGGACTGCTAACGTCCCATATCTATTGGCGCAATACCTATTTAGGCATGCTGAGGGGAGGAAGAGTAGAGCTAGGCTGTCTGAGGGTCACTTCATTGGGTGTCTTGCAGCTCATTTTGGATTGGTTAGTGATCAGGGATTGAGAGGTTTGTCAGTGGTTACCCATGAGCTCCCGTTGATTGATTTGCATGAGCTTAGGAGGCTCAAAATCTATGTGAGGGTTGGTGATACACGGGCTTGGGTAGCACCGGGACCAGAAAGGCAGCCGGATGCTGCGGCTGGTGCCCCTGGAGCCGCTGAGGATGCTATTGCAGTTGATAAGGGTGCTCAGGCTGATCCAGCACCAGTGCAGGTACCTCAACCATCGCCATATTCCCCAAGACTATGCAACAGAGGATTTACAGGCTCGAGGAGGAGGTACAGGAGCTGTGACGGAGCATTGTGAGGCTGCAAGGAGATGTTGACAGATCAATCACTGATCAGGGTAGGTTCACCACCTGGATGGTCAGTTGCATGACTCAGCTGATGGATGCTAGCGGTCGCACCTACCAGGCCTTTGATAGCACTCTCGTAGGCAGCTCGCAGTTGCCCTACCAGAGACGTACCAGATGTAGGACCGACGACGCCAGCACCTCAGCCCGACAGCAGCCAGATCCATGATTTCTCTTCCCTTCACTTTTGATCTTATGCACATTTACATTATTCATATCATGATGTGTTTATAACACGTTGTCTTTTGATATATATTATGATGTGATGATTTTGGTTTGCTTGTGTGTGATAGAATCAAGCCTGGCAGTAAGTTCAGCAACATAGCTCATTGATTGATTACAAGTTCGAGATTCCAAAAACCTTTGCACGAAAGAAAAAAAGTGTTGAAATGTGCGATGAAGCTAATAAAGAGAAGGAAAAAGTCTAACTTAAAGACTAGCTGAAAGAAAAGTGCTTACCAGGAGACAACCCAGTTGTTTTTAATTGTTTGAATTGTAATTTTAATTGTTTGATTGAGTCTGTCTTCCCAGACATTCAATACGACGTATCGAACCTCTATGGATACGTCGTATCGAACATGTCTGGACGTTATTAGTGTTTAATTTCTGCATTTAATTTCTGTAAAACTCTAAAATATTTGTTTTACAGGATGCAACACGGCGTATTCTTGGGTTTGGGATACGGTGTATTGACTACATGTACAATGTGTTTAATTGTTTTCCTGCATTGTAACCATTGTATAACCGAGATAGGAATTGCACTTTTGTCTTCTAAACTTTTATGCAGGACCTTGCTGTAAAGAAATCGACGATATGGTATACTCTGGAAAAGACGTGTGTTGAACTCATACGAGCATTCTGACGCCTCGTCAACACACTTTTGCTCAAAAACTCAAATTGAAGAATCATCCCGAGCAACATATCAGGGGATTTCTCGTTCTAATTCTATTTCCCATTTTCTTTAATTGTTTTATCTATACAACGAGGACGTTGTATAATTTAAGTGAGGGGATGGAGAATTAGAACGCCTATTTGTCCTTTCTTTTACAAATAATATGCTATATGCTTAAATTATGCCAAATTTAAAATTTTTTCTAGCATAACTTTTGTAAAATTTACTAGTTACATGACCTCGCGCATTATAACCCTTAATACTAAATTGTGAGAATTAAGCCTATTCTGTTTCTAAACATTTACTAAAAATTCCACAAAAATTATGAGTGTGCCGGTGATGTAGTCGACTTTAGAACTTGGCTTGATATATCACTCGAGACCACAACGATGAGTACTACAGACTTAGATGGAGTAACATGTTTAACTGGTAAATTTCTAGGAATACACCAAAAAGCCTAAATGTTGTAAAATTAACTTACTACACTGGTTAGTTAAACCCCGTGTAACCCTTTGCTTACTCTCATTATAAGAGTAAGATCCCCTAAAAAAACTTGTTGAGCCATTCCTGTCTTTTTCACACCAAATGTCTATTTCGTTACACCTTTACACCTTAGCCTACCCTGTAGATTAAGTGTAGGATATTGGAAATTATAACACAATGGAAGATAGATGGATTAGCCAAGTCTAGAGAGAGAAAGTGGGAGAGAAAACTTTCTAGAGAGAGAAAATAGAACTTGTATAATGAAATGACTAACCACCTCTTCCAAGGCATGGAAGAGGCTTATATAGGTGCTTACAAAACCGGCCTAAAGGCCTTGGTAGTGGGCTTACATGTTGGGTTTAATACCCGGCCCGTTACCGAATGTCATACATTAAACGATTAACTACGAGCTACAATAATCGGTAAAATACACGGGGTGACCGAGTCTTTTTCTAATATCTAACAATCTCCTCCTAAGGGAGGTCACCCCATAAAATACTAACTTAAGCTCAGCAATCTTGATCTTGTGTTCAGCTCGTAGTCTTTGATTCTTCATGAGAAATCTTGTACATTTATGTAGTGATCTTTGTCTTGTGGCTTGTGATTGCACTTGATATGTGATCTTGAGATTCTTTGAGATCATCAGCCAAATCTAATCTCTGATCACCAACTTTTGGTCTTTTACCGTCTTGTGCTGGTGACATCTGAACCGGCATGCTCGTACCTTTCTTGATGGTGAAAGCTTGATTATTCATCGTTCTTGAAGTTCCTTTAACTTTAATACGTGATCACTTCTAGAGGATTTTAATATTAGAGTTACGGAAGCTTTGAAACATATACTTGTGCTTTCATGAGGTCATTAGATGTATCGGTCGAGTATGAGCATGCGGTTATGAAATAGACTCCACTGAAGCAAGGTATCTCCATCTCTATCTTTACTTGAAACTGTAATAAAATAGTTAGCAATAAAGTTTGTAGAAGAATATGGCTTTGTCATTCGCTCGCGTTTGGTTGGATTAACCTCCAGATCCTGTGAGGACCGACCTGTGATCAGGTAGATTCAATCTTAAGAAGAATCTCCTTGACATGATTTCCAGTATAAGTGTCGGATCTTCTAATATATGAACATCAAAATCACCTAACTTGCCTATTCTCTTAATCGAACGTCTTAAAGCAGACATCACGATAAGAGTGAATCGATTAGTTACTATCTTACTGATTGAAGAGGAAAATTAATTTAAAAATTAATCGACGTGTCACTTGAGAAAGTGTTTTTGTGACACATCGTGAATGTTAAGAATTTATCAAAATTCATCAATCGTCAATTCATAATCTGGACCGATTCGATATCCAGTGTCACAAGTTTCTAATAAGATTGATTGATGATCTCTTGGCTCTAGACTCAATTGTGCATTTTGGTTTTAGTGATCGGAGGCTGGAGCGGACTGCCACCTTTTCAATATCAACTAAATCGGAGTGAGAAAGTCAATAGATAACGTGTTTAGTCTCCGTGAGAAATGAAACATAAAACTTTTAAGAGATTCTGAGTGGCTAGGGAGGGTTGTGCATTGCATCACTGGGTCCATGATGTCAGTCTTCAATGTCAGCAATCATCATTGTGATTCTGACAGCAGATGTATTGACTCGGTTTCTGCCTAAGTGTATGGAGGGATTCTTTCTTTACACCCTTTATCCTTATATTTCTTTTTCATTCTTCGACCCCTTCAGTGCTTACCAAGACTTTATGACTAGAACCTTGTTGGGTTTGTATCCAGTTCTAGCTCCATCTAGTCCGCATACCATTCTCTATTCTCAACCTTTACTCCTTTTTTATGTCATACCTACGGAACTTCTACACTACCTCGTGATTATCCATGGGTAGCTCCTCCGGTTCTTTCTGGCTGGATCATGGAACTAATACCTAACCTTACCAACCTTATATCTTCGAGAAAATTAAATACATGGTCGGTCGTTTTGATACGGTTCACCTTGCCATAAACTAATTTGAATAACTAAATCAGGTACTTGTGATATAAATATCAAAGCATTTAGTATCTTGATTGTTTTTGAATTTTTAGAAATGCTCCCCCTTAACATGTGCATCGATTAATCGAAACTGTTTAGCACAAGGAGGGAGGAGTATACACATGAGTCTACAAAATCACATTTTTTTTATTAGTTTTCATATTTTAATCACATTTTCTCCCCTTATCAAAAATGTCAAAGCCTTTGATATTTTAGATACCAATGGATTCGAATATGTTGGAAAAACTGGGAGAAAAATGTGCT
This sequence comes from Tanacetum coccineum, assembly GCA_026074375.1. Lineage (NCBI taxonomy): Eukaryota > Viridiplantae > Streptophyta > Magnoliopsida > Asterales > Asteraceae > Tanacetum > Tanacetum coccineum. The sequence goes on from BQNB010139498.1 coordinate 5,439, forward strand.
AATTTAATCACATGCCGAATGGGGAACATATTAATGCTCCCCCTGAATCTATGAGGGATTCTGTTAGTGTCTGGTATGATAGGTTTGAAATTTTTTGAATTTAATGAAAAATTCATAAAAAATTCATACACTGACACATAACACTAAGTATATCACATCTTTATAATGTACCAGATACAAGATATATATACAAATGATATTGACCTTATGAATGGAATGAAGAGATCATTCTGTTCTCTAAAGAAGTCTGTAGTCAATATCGCGAACCCGTCCACCAACAAAGCATTCTAAATTCTGGAAGATCCTTCTGGTATTGAGTCTCCATTCAATGGCATGTATAAATTCCTTGCTCCTTTCCACATCCTTATCAGTCCAAAACTATGTGTTCATATCCGGATTGAGCCGATTAACCTTGTACTCCTTAACTCTGTAATCCAGTGCTTCCATAATATTTGTCAGCGTACCATTACAGAACTTGTAAATCTCATTGAACCGCATGATCTTCCATTCATTGTTAATGACAGGGAACACAACTGCACGAGGCGAATCAATGATTGTATAATCATGCTTAAACTCGAAGCCGGTTGCATCCCATCCAGGTTTAGTAAGATCCAGCTATTTCTGGTAGCTCTCAATGCCGAGTTGGAAGTCTTTAACCCGCTGTCGAATCACTAGGTTTTGTGTCCACAGTTTAATAGCAGTAGAAAGCATACGTATGTCTGAACTAGGAAGACGATTTAGATGACCTTGAAGAAGCAAAAGATTCAGATCTTCAAAGTCACTGGGATACAAGTTTTTGAAGTCCTTTTCGGCAATCGTGTATTCTTGATGATCAGCTCTGTGCAGTGTGATCTCTTTCAGGTAGTCGTACCCGTAGCAAGAGTAGGCTTTTATTCTGACAACACTGAGTATACGCATGTGAGTTCTGACTACCTTGCGGCTTGATTCAGCTGTGTGTCGGCCAATGTAGAATTTCTGATGATTAAACCACCAATGAGTGATACCATAAGAGGCACTTATGTCATAGGTGCAGACGTCATCGATCCACATATGCTCAGGTACAAGTAGTTCAAGTCCAAAGCCATGATAACGAGCAGCTTTCATCTTGGAAATTGAAAAAGTCTGTCCGCTTCTCTTGCTGCCATATCGCAAATAATCCAAGTCGTGATTGAAGAAGAATTGAGTTTGAACAGTGACATGACCTGTGGACCACTAAGAGGCAGAGGTCTATTAATGTCTATCCTGACTTGATCACCTTCTGGATTAGTCCAGTCAATATGATCAGTAAGCATCTTGTGACACTCTTCCATTTGAAACTGAAGATGAACGACGTCCGGGTTGAAAGGTTTAACAACTTCATAAGCTTGACCTTCCAAATTTTCTTGAGTAAGCTCGATCTTCCCTAGCTTTTGGCAATACCAGTTCATAAACGTCCGCATATCCCCAGTCTTTTCAAGTAAAGAGTTCTCTGTCGGAGCTTGATACGTGGTAGCTAAAGCATTTGCCCAGTTGTTCTCAGCATCAGGAACGTGGGATGTAGGAATGACCCAGGTAGGTTTTGGAGTGGCGTCCTCTGGAATCGGCTTCAACCATTCTGGCCTAGACTTGACATGTGGAAGATGTGCAGAACCAGTGTCTTCTGAATCAGATATATTGGCAGAATCTGGGATTAGTATGAAGGAGCTTGAAGGAGCATCTCGAGTGTCAAACTTTTTCCATGCTGATGACTAAGGAGCTGGAGGCTGTGAGGAACCAGAAGCGCCAGTGTCATGTTGTCGCCTCTTATAAAGATCCGAATTAGGTGAAGGAGGAGGAGGATCTTGATCATCATGGCGTCGCTTGCATGACTTGTCCTTTTCAGCAAGGAATTCGTCCCTCTGAGCTTATGCCATAGATGCCTCCAGTGCTTCATAGAGAGCGATATATTCAGGAAGTGATTTGTATGTACCACTCTTGAACATCCTTTGGTGAAGCATTTCTTTTATATCTTCTTCGATCAAGTCTCTGAAGCGATCTCTAAGGGGAGCTTGTAGAGCTATTTGGACAGCCTCTTTGACATTTTCACGGACAACTTCATTAATTTTATGTGGCAGATCCCTAAGCTCCAAAGTGTAGACCCTATATCCAAGATTTCGAGTGGTGTTATCGAGATTCTTGTTAGTCTGATCTAAGTCTGAAAGTTTCTTCTCAAGAGCTGCTACACGTTTAGCTAACTTAGATTCGGTTGTACTTTGTTGTTGTGGAGGAGGTGGGAGGGGTGTTGTTGTTGTCGTTGTTGTTGCTGTAAAGATTGGTGTTTAAGTGGTAGATGATGTAGGTTTAGGAGGTGAGAGATCAATTACTAGCGTAGAGAGTGGAGGAACTGAGGAAGATGCTTGATAGATTGGAACAGTGACCATGGAAACCACTTTTGCTTCCACATTGAGTTTACCCGGTTCATCATTAGTGGATTTATCATTAATGAACTGATCCCCAATAGCATATGCATCCTCTAGGTTCTTCAGTGATGACAGAGTTCTGGTTGAACTTAGTGGATCCTCAAGGAGGACATGTTCATTAGCTGGAAACTTCAAACTTTCTTGAACCTTAGGGTACAAATCAGTCATGAACTCATCATGCATGGACTTAGGGTCTGGTCCAGAAAAAGCCACACAGCTTATTCCAGGGTTTGGTCCAGCCTGGTCTTCATCCATGAGTACCTGCGTTGGTGGAGGTCGAGACTCTTGAGTTTCACCAGGGTCTGATCCAGCCTGGTCTTGATCAAGTTCAGCAGTCTTTTCCTCTAGGTCCACCTACTTCTCCACATCTTTACCTAGTTCTTCAGTAATCTGTAATATCTCAGTATCACCTCCACTGCTTGTCTTATCAGATCTAACACCTGTTTCAGCATCTGCTGGAGAAGGAGAGTCATAGACAATATTGGCGGATGTGTCATCTTGTGGTTGTGCAGAGGGTCCAGTTGTTACCTTTTCAGTAGCTGGAGTCCACCTTTGGAATATGAATTGGTCTATGGTTCTTCTCCTCTTTAGTGTGTGTAGGGCTAGCAGAGATTAGGAAGCTTGTTCTTCAGTGACAATGGCTTTGCCCTTGCCTTCTACTACAGGAAGAGGTCAGATGGCCTCAGTAACAGGTTCTTAAATTGCTACACCTCCAACATGTGCATGACCTTGTGCCTAAAATAACTCCAGACTCATCTGAATAGCATGTTCCATATCATATTCTTCACCTGCACCTTCTTGTTCAGGCATAGGTTCAGGTTCAGAATGAGCTGGTTCTTCATCAGGTTCATCAACCAGCTAGAAAGTGCTCTTTACATTGTGAACTTTTGCAACTTTACCCTTGTCGGCTTTTTGTAGTGGTGTAGCCTTGGTTGACTTTTCTTTGGCAGGCTTTGGCTTGGGTGGCTTAGCAGTAGAAGCCTTAGAAGATTTTTCCTTGGTTACCTTTAGTTTCGGTGCAGGTGCTGGTTTGCTTGACTTCTCGATAGCAGGCTTGGGCTTGGGTTGCTTGGAACTTGCAGATTTCTTCTTTCCTTCCTTTTCGGCAGCAACTTTCTAATCATGCTTTGCGAACATTTATAGATAAGAATTGTAGTATGATGCATTCCTGATATTATTTGAGATTAGCTCGTTGGGAATTGGCATTCCAAAGACTTCATCGATTTTGCCTTTGGAGACGAATTTGAGATTACCGAGTCTGAGGTCTTCTTCAGCAAGATGAAACGGAGATGCAGATCTTTGGTGAATATTGTGGATTCTTCCCAAGTGACAGATAATAAGCTTCGTGAATCGACAATAAGGAATAGCATGAGGTTTGTCTTTCCTGCACTTCTTAGTAGGACTGCCCAAATTGGCCTTATCAGTAAGAAAGGTCTGCATAGCTTGCACAAACTCTTCCCACATAAGCTCAGCATAGTCAACATTAGTATTTGTTATAATTCCCCAAAGCATCTGAAGAACTGGATATCTAGGCCTATCATGCCCAGAAGTCTTACCTGTAAGACACTGGTTGATCATAGACAATATTGCCCATCCAGGGCTGATACAGGTGATTCACCGCCATACTTGACACAAAGTGAATCACCTTCGGATAACCCTACACTTTATAACAAGAGACAATTTTAGCCCTTAGAGTTAAAAAATAATTAACTCCCCCTCAAATTATAACCCCGTATTTCTACAAAACCTTTTCCATTAATTATATGATGTGATCTAGAAACCCGTTTGATGCCATAAACTTGAAATCACTCTCCCCCTTAAACAATGACTCATTTTCTATTGAAAGAGCTGTAATCATTGTTTGAGTGGAAAAGTTTATTTTGAGAAACCTGAATTGATGAATTTCCAACAACACTTTACCACTGTGATTAACACAAATAATATTTGAAGAATCAATTAAGAAGAAAATTATTTGGTTATAAAAGGAATACTTCTCTTCTGAAAGAGGAGAAACGCACTGAAACGTACATTAATCCTTGGATGCATGGATATTAAGTAATCCTTGCTCGGGAAAGATTAATTGCCCGTTGATAGGAACAACTGTCTTTTTGGCGACATGCATTCCTTGGATTGAAAAGCGGTTTGTAGTCGGAAATAACTGCAAGCCATGAAGACATGTTTTAAAAAACTGTTTGAACTCCTGCTCGAACTTCATTTAAAGACCCGTGTCATTATTGAATGACATTTCTAGGTCCGTAAATGTTATCGATTTTCAGAAGACATGTCTTGAAAAATATTTTTGGTATTTTCAATTTTTCTAATTTTTATGGTTTTTATAGGTTTTATATTTTTGTATTTTGATTTTGTGTTTAGTTATATACAAATATACATAGGATATATGAAGACCATCCTTTACTCCTCTTCTCCTTCCTGAAGACGTTTAAGGGTTTCTGGAGTCATACTCTTCATACCAAGTCGCGAGAGTAGAAATTCGAACCGCTCTCTTTGTAATGCCTTGGTGAATATGTCCGCAAGCTGATAATCCGTCGTCGCGAAGTAAAATTCAACCACGCCCTTTTCAACCTGCTCTCTAATGAAATGGTGTCGGATGTCAATATGCTTAGATCTGGAGTGCTGGACATTGTTGCAGCATAGAGCAATAGCACTGCAGTTGTCACAATATAGGGGAATCTTATTGAAGGCAAAACCGTAGTCTGTCAGTTGTGACCTCATCCAAAGTATCTGAGCACAACATCCAGACATGGCAATGTATTCAGCCTCTGTGATTGAGATCGCAGTGCTCTTCTGTTTCTTTGATGACCAACTGACTAATTTATCTCCAAGGAATTGAGCACTTCCTGGCGTACTTATTCGTGTATCCTGACAACCTGTATGGTCCGCATCTGCATAGGCCGTTAGTGCCATAGCGGTGTCTTTCGGATACTAAAGTCCTAATATAATGGTTCCTCTGAGATACCAAAAGACTCGTTTAAGTGCTTCAAGGTGCTTTTTGGTAGGCGATGCCTGATACCTAACACACATGCATACTGCGAATACGAGGTCGGGTCTGCTGGCAGTGAGGTACATTCAGGAGCCGGCCATACGACGAAATCGAGTCTGGTCAACTGGAATCCCTAAGGGGTCCTCATCCAGTTTAAGTCGATCCACCATGGGTGTATCAACAGGGTCACACAAATCCATCCTAAATTTCTTTAATATTTCTAGAGCAAATTTTGATTGATTAATAAAAATGCCTCTTGAATTAAAGCCTAGTACGAATCTAGAGATTGACGCCATTTGAATGTGTTGTAAGTTGATTCCTTTTAGCAACATGATCTATAACAGATATAGAACACGGTGTAATGTTTACCTTAGCAAGTACAACACATGAAATCGATGAAAGGGTGGTGGCGATTCGATGTAGCGGTTTACGAGAGAGAGTGTGTGTTTTTGTGTTTGACTGAGAATTGAAAGTTTGACCAGTTTATCAAACCGCTACCTATTTTTATTAGAGGTTTGGATTTTGGCAGTTTTGGTCCTTGAGGTTTCTAACTAGATATAATTTCTGCTTAAAGGTTTTCTAAGGTTAAAGAAGTTTGGAAGATGGCAGAATTAGTCCTTCAAGTTTGATAGAGCTAGGAAACAATTAGCATATTGCACATAAGACCCTAAGCTCTTTAACTAATGATAATTTTGGCCCTTTAAGTTAAAATTAGTTAACTCCCCCTCAAAATATAACCCGTATTATTACAAAACCTTTTCCATGACATGATCTAGAAACCCGTTTGATGTAATAAACTTGAAATCACTCTCCCCGCAAACAATGACCTGTTTTCTATTGAAAGAGTTGTAGTCGTTGTTTGAGTTAAAAAGTTTATTTTGAAAAACCTGAATTGATGAATTTTCAACAACACTTTTCCACTGTGATTAACACAAATAATTTTTGAAGAATCAAGTAAGAAGAAAATTATTTGGTTATGAAAGGAAGACTTCTCTTCCGATGAAGGAATAACGCACTGAAACGTACATTAATCATTGGATGCACGGATATTAAGTAGTCCGTGCCCGGGAGAAATTAATTACCCGTTGTTAGGAACAACTGTCTTTTTGGCGACATGCATTCCTCTAATTGAAAAGCGGGTTGCAGTCTGAAATAACTGCAAGCCATAAAGACATGTTTTAAAACTGTTTGAACTTCTGCTCGAACTTCATTTAAAGACCCGTGCCATTATTTAATGACATTTTTAGGTCCGTAAATGTTATCGATTTTCAGAAGACATGTCTTGAAAAATATTTTTGGTATTTTCAATTTTTCTAATTTTTATGGTTTTTATAGGTTTTATATTTTGGTATTTTGTTTTTGTGGTTAGTTATACACAAATATACATAGGATATATGAAGACCATCCTTTACTCCTCTTCTTCTTCCTGAATACGTTTAAGGGTATCCGGAGTCATACTCTTCATACCAAGTCGCGGGAGTAGAAATTCGAACCGCTCTCTTGGTAATGCCTTGGTGAATATGTCCGCAAGCTGATAATCCGTCGCCACAAAGTACAATTCAACCACGCCCTTTTCAACCTGCTCTCTAATAAAATGGTGTTGGATGTCAATGTGCTTGGACCTGGAGTGATGTACATTGTTGCAGCATAGAGCAATAGCACTGCAGTTGTCACAATACAGGGGAATCTTAGTGAAGGCAAAACCGTAGTCTGTCAGCTGTGACCTCATCCAAAGTATCTGAGCACAACATCCAGACATGACAATATATTCAGCCTCTGTGGTTGAGATCTCAGTGCTATTCTGTTTCTTTGATGACCAACTGACTAATTTATCTCCAAGGAATTAAGCACTTCCAGACGTACTTCTTCGTGTATCCTGACAACCTGCGTGGTCCGCATCTGCATAGGCCGTTAGTGCCATAGCGGTATCTTTCGGATACCAAAGTCCCCAATTAATGGTTCCTCTGAGATACCGAAAGACCCGCTTAAGTGCTTCAAGGTGCTTTTTGGTAGGCGATGCCTGATACCTAGCACACATGCATACAGCGAATACCAGGTCGGGTCTGCTGGCAGTGAGGTACATTAGGGAGCCGACCATACTACAAAAGCGAGTCTGGTCAACTGAATCCCTAAGGGGTCCTCATCCAGTTTAAGTCAATCCACCATGGGTGTATCAACAGGGTCACACGAATCCATCCCAAATTTCTTTAATATTTCGAGAGCAAATTTTGATTGATTAATAAAGATGCCTCCGGGATTTTGAGAAACTTGTAATCCTAAGAAAAAAGACATTTGTCCCATCATTGACATTTGGAATTTAGAACTCATCTCATTGGAAAATAAGTCACATGCTTTAGGGTTGGTCAAGGCGAATATGATATCATCTACATATATTTGAACAAGAAGAATATGTTGCCTATTTTCCGAGTGAATAATGTCGGGTCAACTACACCCTTGGAAAACTTGTTGTCCAGAAGAAATCGTGACAAGATGTCATACCACGCTCGAGGAGCCTGCTTTAAACCATACAGAGCCTTCTTCAGACGATAAACATATGTCAGATGGTCTGGATCAACGAAACCCTCTGGTTGACTAACATAGACTTCTTCCTTCAACTCGTCATTAAGGAATGCTGTCTTGACATCCATTTGATAGATGATCATGTTTTTACTAGCGACATTGGCGATGAAGATTCTTATAGCCTCGATGCGGGTAACTGGTGCAAAGGATTCCTAAAATCAATTCCCTCCTCTTGTCGATATCCCTTGGCCACCAACCTTGCCTTGTTTTCAGAACATCACCATACTCATCAAGCTTAACTTTGTAAATCCACTTGAGAGCAATAATCATGACATAGTCTGGTTGAGGTACTAATTCCCATACTTGAAGGAAATCAAATTCGTGAATCTCATCTTGCATGGCTTAAAACCAGCAATCTTCAGTTATGGCAGATATAAAGTTCTTCGGTTTAACTTTTGATAGTACAGAGTTATAAAAGCACTACAAGGCATCGGTTGCAAGTTGTTTTCTGGTGGATATCGGTCTAGAGGGATTGCCAATAACATTATCAAGCGGGTGATCCTTGCTCCATTTACCGAGATGATGATGTGGTTGACATACATGAGTTGAGTCTGCTGAACTGACATCCCCAAATGATGATGCTTCAGAACTAGGTTCCGAAGCAAATACGTTTACGAAGGGATTGTTATCAATAGGAGCAAACGGATTGTCTTCAATGATAGTAGATCCAGCAGCAACACCTTGATGTGAACATGGAGATTATAATGCCAAAGATGATGGTGAATGACTTGGAGAAGGTGCATCTTGATCAATGGTAGTAGATGAAGGTGTACCGGCTAAGTTGACTGGGACTGAAACTGCTAGAGCAGGGGAAACCGATCTTTCAACATGAGGAGGTTCCAGGTATTCATCGAACATTGGTTGGAATAAAATCTCTAGTTCTTTATTTGTAGCGGGTACATAAGGTGTTGCAGGAACCAGATTGGGTATGAGCCCTGAACTTATCTATCCAAGCGTCAGAAAAGTAGGTGCGGGTCCTGTACTGAGTTGTATAGGAGCCATTGGCTCAGACAGCTCATCGAATTAAACATGAATAGTTTCCATAGTTCGTCGGGTTCTTTTGTTGTAGATTATGTAACCCTTCCTGCTTGGTGCATAACCAACGAAAATTCCAATATCAGCTGTTGGTTGTAATTTTCCAAGATCCTCACTGTCATTAGTAGGGTAATAAAGAGCACCAAAGACTTGGAAAAATGTTAGATCAGGCTTCTTATCATGCGCCAGCTCATATGGGGTTTTGTTATGATGAATGTGAATGAGTGATCGATTTTTGGTGTAACAAGCGGTAGTAATAGCTTCTGCCCATAGAAACATCAGAGCCTTGGAAAATATCAACATTGTCCTAGCAGCCTCCACAAGAGTACAATTTCATCTTTCGACAACGCCATTCTGTTGTGGAGTTCTGAGAACTGATTTTTGGTGAAAAATGCCGACACATTCATAATATTCAGTCAGAACTTGATTAACAAATTCTGTGCTATTATCGGTACAGATGTATTTGATAGTTTTGTTGAGACCAATTTGTATTTGCTTCAGAAATTTAATGACGACCTCTGGGGTTTCATCTTTCGATCTCAAAAACTTAACCTAGGTAAACCTCGAATAGTCATCTACGATGACTAAGATTTATTTCTTCCCATTAATTGTTTGCACTCGCATAGGTCCACATAAATCCATATGAAGGGTATTAAGAACTTCTAAGTTGGTGTTTTCAGCTTTAGGTGTGTGAGTATGCTTTTTGCTCTTCCCTAGTTGACATGCGGAACAAAGATGATCTTTCTCAAACTTCAATCTAGGTAAACCTCTTACTAAATCCTTTCTGGCAAGGTCATGGATGGTACCGAAGTTCAAGTGGTTCAAACATTGATGCCATAACCATGATTTGTTCTTGGAGGCTTTGGATAACAAGCAAATTGGGGAGGACTTCATCATGTCTTCAACCAAGATAGTGTATAAATTAGAACCACGAGAGCCTTTGATTAATTCAACACCATCAGTATTGCGAACATAACATGAGTGATTCCGGAATGCAACTTCGAGATCAGAGTCACAAAATTGTCTGACAGAAAACAGATTATGTCCCAGTCCTTCCATATAGTATACTCTGGAGATCACACTGTCACCAATCACGTAATCTCCATAACCCATGATAGCAACAAAGTGGTCATTCCCGAATCTAACTGTCCTGATGAACTTTTTTATGAAATTCCTGAGCCGTGAGCGATCCCCCATCATATGTTTTGAGCAGCCTGAGTCCAAATACCAAAGGACGATCTGTACAACATGCATTTGAAAACAGACAAAGATGGAGAGTTTGGAAAGTTGGATCCCTAATTTTGGTTGGGTTCCTGTTGGTTAGCATGAGTAATGGCCTGATACTCAGGTGAAGTGGGAAGGCGAACGAGAACTGCCTAGTACTGTTGGTATCTAGTTAGTGGTTTCTGAGCTGTGTGACTTAGTTTCTTAGTTATCACAAATTTTTAACGTTTTCAGTATGCGTAGCAGGCACGACTTTGGGTTTAGTGAGCGTAGTTAAAGGGCACTGTTCTCCTAAAGTGAATATTCTTCCCGTTGACCTCCATTGGTAACCAACATTGGTAAGTATATTGCCTGTTGGTTTCCAGACTTGCTTGACTTGCTTAGGTTTCTAGACTTGCTGAACTTTACGCACAACATTATTAACAGAGGGGGTGCATTCACAGAGTGCAAATAATTAACCACACACATATCATGATTTCTAGAAATTAAGCATTTGTTACATGTCTTGCAAACAGAATGAAAATTCGAGTTAATTACAGTATGCTGAGAGCTAATACTAGAATCAATACGATTTGTGGTTTTTAAACTAGACTTATTGGTCTTAGGGTGTTCTTCTACTTTCTTCATGTTGACACTCTTAGCCGGCAAGATCCTATTTTTCTTGGTATTGCTCCTAGACCGTGATCTGCTAGCATCAGTGCAACTGTTTACTCTTGTAGAAGGAGTCACAGAGACATTAGTCTTCTGAATGTTCAGTTGCTCTACATTTTTGTCTGTGTTACTATTTGATGTTTCACATTGGTCCTCAAAAGTAACTTGCTTTTTCCTTGTTAAAGGGGTAGCATCATGCTTTTTATCTCGTGGATTGAAATCTTTTGGACAAGTGCCAATAGCGTATTCTAACAGTTCTTGGGAGAGTTTAGTGTAAATGCAAGTGAGCTGTCTAATGGTCTTTCAACCTTAGCTTCCTCTACGATCTCGCGAAGGGTTTCCACACTTTCCTTAAGGTGTTTGAGATAATCTAGATGCACTTCCCTATTGTTCCTATTGCGAGGGGGAATTGGTTCAACATCTATCGCATACCTACGACTGGCAAGAACTCTTGGTTTAATAGAATCCATAGTGATGCATTTCAGATTTTCATGTATTTGGGCTTTTAGATTCTCATTTTCAGTTAACAAGGCAGTTGTTTGGTCGATATGTTTGGCACACGTGATCTTAATAGAATCATATAATTCCTTGTAATGCTGCTTAATTTTTTCATTCTTAGTCCTAAAAAGCTCATTTTGTTCTTGGAGAACGTTGACTTTTCAGTAAATTGGGTGATATGAAAATCTAAGGCCCTGAAATTAAGAGTACGGTTTGCTTCACTACGGGTCTCTTGTAATTAAGAGATTTGCATTCTCAATTTTTTGATGGCGTTGTCTTTTCCTTGAATGGAAGCTTTCATTTTTTTGATTACAAAAAACGAGTCAAAATCAGGTGCATCTCGAGCGGGTGAAGATGTGTTGTTTCTAAAACTTTCTTTAAGGTTTTGATATTTTAACTGCAGATTTAAGTGATTTACCTCAAGATTGGAAAAATGTTTTACTAATTCAGTATGATCATCCTTTTAAACCTTATCAAGTAATTTAGAAAGCTCGGATTCAAGTTCCAGACAACGTGCTTGAACAACAGTGTGTGCAACATGTATTTCAGTAAATCTAGATATAGTAAGCTCAAAATTTGTTGCAATATAAAACACTTCTTTGGACAAGCTGTAGGTTCCCTAATTCACACAAACATGTATAGATCTAAAGAGATCTAGAGAGAGAAAGTTAGAGAGAGAGAATA